>JADRCD010185791.1:0-14336 GCA_019843815.1 Montemys delectorum | reverse complement strand
GTCACTCCTGACAGACTCAGAAGACTAAAGTCACACTGCAGTGAGCTGAAACTTTAGGATTGTGCCAGGTCACTAGCTTGACATGAGTGTACTGGAGTTCCAGGAGAGCTCCTTATAATACAGGGTAAAATTCAAGTAATTAGGATCCTGAGATTTCCTTCTGTTGCTACCTCCATAGAAGGGGAAGCATCTGAAAACAGTCATCAGCAAGCCCAGCCCTGCTCCTGTTTAGCATTTCTCAGTAGCCTGTGCCGGGGTCGGAGGGGGGGGGGGGGGGGGGGGGGGGGTGGGGGAGAGAGGGAAGTCTTCAGCCTGTGTCAGGAGCTCAACTTCCCTGCGCCTGAGTTTCTCGGCTGTGATTTAGGCGCTCAGGTGTGCTGCTGGGGAAGAGCCATTTCTTCAAGTTTTCAAGTTCTAAGTTCTTTATGCACTAAGAGCTGCCCATCTATAATGAACTATTTTGGGATAGTACCAATTATACTTAAATCATTTTCTCATTACAAATTTTTATGGCTTGAAATGAGACAGGAAAAAAAAGGGAGGGTGGCTGGAGACTGGTGATTTTATTATTTTATTATTATTGGTGATTAATGATTTTATTATTATTGTTAAAGTAGAGCAGGTGGTAAGGATTCTTACTAATTATGGCTGAGAAGTGGGAAAGGCTGTTGCTGAATTTCTGAAAATAACAGGCACAGCTCCTAATAGCTCAAGTGGTCCAGAAAAGCAAGACAGTAATGGACTGCCTCCTGCCTAGATCTGGTAACAAATGGCTGCATAGAAGGTACATTATTGAGGTCAAAGAGACAAGAATAGAATTTTTCATCCTGCAATCATATGGCTTTATATATATGAATGACCAACTCTTGCCAGGACTTACTGTTTGCTAAACCTTTTCCTGGATCACCTGGTTTTCCTTAGCAGATCTTTTTAAAAAAGATCGTACCATCACCTAGTATGAATTATGGAGCTGGTGACAAGGGAGGGACAACGTGGCTCACATTCTGCATGGCGCCTGCAATGCATGGTGTCTGCAATGGATGGCTTGAATTTCAAATTTCAGAACCGTCAGTGTGGAAATACTCTATTAGCCATTTGGATGAATAATCTCGTTCTAACTTGGGAAGAGTGCATACAGGAGTGAGATGAACTCAGCCTATGATTACCGAAGAACAAAGGCTATTCTCTGGTGTTTAACACTGGTGTAGGGAGGAATAATAGTGTGAGAGTTTTGGGATTCCTAGTTCATTACAACGTAGGTCTCCTGACTCTTTGTAGTGTCTCCAGTTTCTACAGTTTAACATAGGGTGTTTTCAGAATGTCCAATATGTTTAAACTTATATTTCCTAGCTCAGGAATACAATTTAATAATCTTGAACAAATGATTTGATCCTATTATTTTTAGTGACAAGATGTTTCCTTGGGATTACAGCTGTGGCCTAGAACACACAGCCCAATGGAGGGCCAGATGGACTCTGTGCTGCTTTTGTGTTTAAGCAGAGTAACGAAACCTCCCACTGTGGAAGGGCGATCAACTCAAAGCACCCATGCACACAGCTATAAGTACATGAAAGGTACAGAATATTCCACTATGGAAAATTGTTTGATACAATGAAAGAAACAGGAGAATCATGGTATGTGTCAGAGAAACATTTTAATTAGCAAAGACAACCATACTGTCTTGGGAAAATAATCTTGGCAAAAAGTTTTGTTTCTTTTCCTTGAAAGTGCAAATGTGGCCAAAAAATACAAGGCCCTGGGAAGTTATTACATTTAAAGCAAATGCAAAACATCTTTTTCAGAATAGTTAAAATCTCTTCACTTGTATAGTAAAAATTGCCAAACGGAAACAAAGAGGACAAAGGGGGAGAAGACTTTGGATTTAATAACTAGGTTAAATTACTTAATATTGTGAAGAACAGAAGGCCTACCTTCAAGTGAATAGTAATTTCTTCAAATTACTAGCAGGTTGAATTCAAGTTTGTTGGCTTTAAACATTTTGATTTGGTTGGTTTTATTATCATCAACAAACTCGTAGTACACGCCTACAGAGGCCAACTATCAAGTCTCAGAGCCGCCACTGTCTCTGTGGCTGGCACTGGCTCAGAGCTGAACGTCAGACAGATAACGCTCTACTTCAGGGAGGGTTTTACTGAACCCTGGCAGCTATATTTCTCTGAGGGAGGGGAGTTTAGACTACAGGTTCTTGGGTAAGAGGGGTCCTGGAGGTTGGCTGTAGGGCAGAACTGGTTGTTAGGGCTGTTCTTAGGTAAAAGGAACTCCCCAGTGTTTGTGTTCTTTGCTTTCTCATCATAACAAATGTGTCAACCTTATCGCTCAAGCTTATGCTTAGAAGTTATACAAGTTTCCTGTTTTGGCCAATGCAAATACGCTGTGGGGTTGTCGGTACAGATACTCATGTCTTGCTTGGCTGATCAGACAAGACGAGTTTTGAGACCCATTTCAGCCCCTCTGTGATTGCACAGTTTAAACGACTTGTGAATATCTGCTTTGGAGAAGGGTCAATGGAAGGACCTAAGGATCTCCTGATGCTCTCTGGCTCCAAGACATAGCAGGGTTTTCTTTTTCTTTTTCTTTTTCTTTTCTTTTTCTTTCCTTTTCTTTTCTTTTCTTTTCTTTTCTTTTCTTTTCTTTTCTTTTCTCTTCTTCTTCTTCTTCTTCCTTCTTCCTTCTTCCTTCTTCTTCTTCTTCCTCTTCCTCTTCCTCTTCCTCTTCCTCTTCTTCTTCTTCTTCTTCTTCTTCTTCTTTTTCTTTTTTTGTTTGGTTTTTGAGATAGGGTTTCTCTATAGCTCTGGCTGTCCTGGAACTCACTCTGTAGACCAGGCTGGCCTCTGAAATCCACCTGCCTCTGTCTCCGAAGTGCTGGGATTAAAGGCGTGGGCTACCACCGCCCGGCTGGTTTTCTTTTTCTTACATATTTCTTCTAAATGACCATCAGGTAAGTCTGGTTCAAATGAATGTTACAGCTGAGAAATGGAACAACTAACTTTATTTTCTCCCTAGGTCATGGGCTTTCACATATGTGTACACATACCACGCCCGTATACAAACATAAGCAAGCAAGTTTTCTAGCTGTATAGCATGACTCGGTAGGTTCATATTAATCAGTGTTAACATGGAAATCAAGTGGAAAGCAATAGCTTTCGGGAACTGGAAATGTTTCTTACATCTTCTGCATGTGAAATCTGAGGGATACATTTTCATATTGATCATTCATCATTTTATTTGATGAAATGAGAGGCAGGCACCCAAGCGAGGACTTGGGCTGACATGCCCCAAGCAGAAGGACACGAGCCCTTCTCACGAGCAGACTGTCTCTACTTCAAACTTTCCTGACCTACCTTTAAAAAAAACAGGAAAAGGAAATCATGCAACTTTGTGTACTTTTCTTCCTGTTTAGCATTAGATCTTATAAATTCTTTGAGGTCTATTCAGGAAAGACAATATAAGAATTTCATGCAAAGAAAAACTTAGCACTAAAAGTCCAGAAAGGCCTTATGTGAGAAATTAATGAGGGAAAAACAGAAACACACATTAGGGATGCCAGGAGCACCGTGAAACACCGGCTAGTTAAGCAAGGGAACCGAGTGTGAGTGCCTATGTAGCAATCTGCACATCAGATGATATGCTAGAACATTGCAAATACCTTCTGGGAGCACGGCCTTCCCAGCTGTGAGCAACAGCTGGCCCCACCCACCTGCCCAGCGCTTCATCTATCACTTACAGCTCTGCTTCCAAGGCCTTCTCAATGCCATTCTGCAAGGGCACAGTCTAGACTGTTCCAGCATTGCCTCTAGACAAGACCATGCTCTCTACCCACCTGTAACAAGCTCCCTTACTTCTGCATCAATGGATTTTCTCAACAGTCGCAGCAAGGCAGGAATTCCACCAACGTTCTTCATTGCTATTTTATTTTCGTCTGTAGACTTGCCAAACACAAGGTTTCGCAGGGCACCACAAGCATTCTTCTGAACTTCCAACACCCTGTGGTCCAATAGGTCAACCAGATGCTTGATCCCCCCTAGCCTGTACACCTAGAATGAAAAAGTAAGATATCAGGCCTGAGTGATACTCGACAGATTGATGGCTGCACAGTCTCCTATGGTGAGAGCATGGGATACACCTGCTGAAAATTCTAAGGACAGTCTCTAAGACTGTGCACAGGGCTTAAAAAGAGAAGGGAGACCAGGGGGACTGGCGCCTGCACACAGGCCAGTCACATTCCAGGCGCCAGCATGCACAGGGTCTGACGCATTCCTACAAGGAAAGCGTGGAGTGAATTCACGAGTGCGGCCCATAGACGCTCAGAGGCCGCACAGCAAGGATCTGTAGACCCAGTTCTCCAGGCTACTTGCTTTACATCCTCTTCCTGCCATTTGTGACTTCTTCAGTATTTACTTGTATGCTGCTAGGCTTTATTTACATCTACCTTCAGCTCTGTAGCTCTAATATTGTTTTATATATTGAGCAGTTAATAAATGTCACTGTAGGAGGATGGGGCCTGAAATATTAAAAGAATCTGCATGCTGCTGAACGCTGGCCAGTAACTAGTAACTTACCATTTCCTTAAACACCAAAACACTGGTCTTGACCAGAACCTCGTGAGATACATTAACTCCCTAGTTCAGTGAGTGCAATGATTTTTTATAGATTTTTTGAAAATATTTCTAAAGCTCAGATTAAATTGATTTTTGCTTCATGGTTTGTAAATATGCTAACTAAGTGGATGAGCTTTGACAAGGCTAAAAGTACGCCAGGCAGTACACTCTCCCAGGTTTTCCTGAGAGGCAAGATAATGTACAGTCAAGAAGTAAAAGAGAATCTGAAATTAATACCACTTCAAAAAGAAATGTTATTTTTTAGTATTTTTCATTGTGCTAAGGATCGAACCTTGAGTCTTACAAGCATATACTGTGACACTGACAATACCCTCAACTCCTAGTCATTTAGTAATTATTTTTATTTTTACATTTTACATGTACGGTGTGTATGTGCAACATGTGTGTATAGTACTCACAAAAGCCAGAAGAGGGCACTGGATCCTTGCTAACTGGTGTATCAGATGCCTGTATGCTGCCATGTGGGTGCTCCCAATTAAACCTGGGTCCTCTGGATAAGCAGCCGATGCTCTTATCTGCTGAGCCATCTTTCCAGTCCCCCACACCCCAGGCATTTTAAAATAGAAAGCAAGCAGCTGCTAAGTGGAAGGCATAGTGAGCCTAGGTCATGGCGGGCTTTGGGGCTCGTACCTCCATCTTCACTTTGTTGTCGCCAAAGCACAGATGCTGCAGGTAGGCTGCGGCATTTGCCTGGACGGATGGGAACTGGTGCTGCAGCATATGAATGACCTCTGGCAGCTCAGGGTCGCGCCAGGCAAACTCCCTACGTGGAAGAGACACAGTGTCATGGAGGAGGTTGAGGAAGGCCACATTTCTCATAGGAGGAAAAGTTCAGCAAAGGCAGGCATGAGAAGTTACAAAAATCTTAATGTTATCTATTTGAAAATAATTTTTCCCGATCAATGTATGCAGAGGCTGAAATGCTTGTGATCTTAAAGAAATCATGGTGCGTAGACACAGGGGAAGGGTGGTTTTCCACTTCAGTGTTCCTTCTCCAGACTTTAATTTTCTGCCTCCTACCCATCCAAGAATGCAGCAGATGCAATGTACAGGTATACAAGTGCGATTTAGCTGAGTGAGATGTCACACCCGAGGACAGGAAGGCCTGATGGGAAAGGACAAAGCTGTTACCAGCTGCTAATCACAGATATGGTGGGAAATCACGGTGATTGTTCGGAAACCTTAACAGTCACAGTTGCTGTGATCATGAGACAGAAACACAGAGGAGTGTGGAGAAGAAAAAAGGAACTTGCCAGAAATGCTATGTCCAGGGAACACCACTCTGAACCTTCCTGACCTTTATATTTTGCAAGATGTGTATTATCATTAAGTAGTACGCGTAGAGACAGGAACACATTTTCTGTGTCAGACTCTCTCCCAGCTGTATTTCTCTCTTATTCCCCAAATCCATATGATATATGCATGAGAGACCAGGGAGCTGGTCACAGCCAGTGAACGGCTGGGCAGCACCTGCACGTCTTTTACCATGTTGTTGTATAATGATATGAGCATTAATATAGATTCTTTTATACTTTCTTGTCTGGTAGCATCACACTGTCACATTTTATGATGTCATCTGACCAGCCTACTATTTAGGATTTTTGCCAACATGTCTATTTTACATGAAGGAAATGGTTCAAATAATAACAAATATGTAGAATCCCATTAAGGGATGCCATTAAACTTTAATGAAAATAATGAATTCACATTGAGTAAACTGATAAAAACTACTTTTCATATTAATAACCAATTGACCCTATTGGTGAGTTGTATATCGACACTAGCTAATAAATGCCGTATGTAGTAGGCTATTTGGAGGTCTCCCAGTTCTCCAAAGGGGCATACACAGGACAACTGTGATGTCATTATAGACATCACAAATGGAATGATACCTGCCAATAGAAATGAACTTACTGCTATACTCAGTAGCGTGCACTTTCTGTTTTAAGCAAAGAAGCCAGATACCATAGTACACGGTACAAGACACCACTGAAATGAGCAAGCAAAGTGAACGGTGCTAGTGGGGGTCTGAGCAGTGTGGCCTACAGAGCAATGGATGCACTGAGGATCACTTGAAAATTATAAGAAAAAACTTTCAAGAACATCGAAGTACTTTAAATCTTTTTTCTTTGTCTTTTAGACTCAAGGTCTTACTCTCTAGCTCATGCTGGCTTTAAACTCAAGACAAGCCTCCCCCCCCCCCCCCCCCAGAGTTTACAGAGCCCTGAGTCTCATGGATTGGAAAGGCTCCAGGCATTGATTTTCCAGTCTGTTTCAAAGGGCCATTTCCTTTCATACTCGTACATATTCACAAATAACACCCATGCAAATGAATATCTGGTGTATCCTTAGTAAGTTATACTAGGGCCCTTTGTGTGCTCTTCGTGGCAATGGCACAAGTCAGCATTCATCCAGTTTACGTGCATCTAGCCCCATCATTTGTCAGTACTGCTCCTGCTGAGGCAAGCACTACTGAATATCACTGGATACAGACAAGGAACTGGGTTTAGTAGTTAGAGAAACATGTAGTCTATGTGTTCCTCACTAATGAAACTAGAAAGTAAATGCAAGTTTTGAAGTGGGGAAATAGTCTTTGTCTGGCAGTCTCCAGAACCCACACAGTGCTCGGTAGCTATGCTAGTCTCCCTGTATCCTAGCCTCAGAAGTGGGAGATGGGATCCCCACAGAAAGCTGCTAGCAGACTCACCATTTAGTGAGAGCTTGAACAAGGTGAATGGGCCACTGAAGAGGGTTCCAAGCATGAGCTCTCAGCCCCTGCATGCATCCACATTTATGTGCACCCACACACATGCAGGCATGCATACACATGGTATGCACGCCACACATACAGACAAAAAGTAGAAAACATCATAAGAACTGGAGTTATATTACTTGGGCTGAAGCCCTAGGCACTTCTTCAGTCACTGTTATTTTGGAAATCAGCTGAGTATTCAGAGCACAGTTCCCTCATCTGTAAAGTAAGAGAGGTCAAACTGTTATCTCTGCCTGCCTTAGAGAAGGCTCTGGAAGTTAAGTGTGATGGTGTATAGTTAGTAACAATCATCTCTAAAAAATGAGGCTTTCCAAAGAGAAGCATTTTCTGTAATAACCTCCCTTTTCTACACTCAACTGTGTTAAACATTTATGATTAAAAAAAAAAAAAATCTATGTAAAGTCTCTTGTGTAAGGCTGAGCTGTAATTGATAGAGTGCCAGGAGTGTGGCCTAATCCTTTCTGATGACTCACGTTTATTGCAAACATTTTTTTTTCCTCTTTAAGTGGTACAGTGATGGTTAAGATTTTCTGACATTCCCAAGAGTCAGGAGGACAAGACAGCAGAAGAGTAGCTTCTAGCACAAGAGGGCGATGGTTGGCATCAGTATCACTGGCTTAAGTTCAACAGAAATCTACCCTGGGAAGAATGCTTCCAGTTCCCATGCTAACTAGGCAATATCAATGCAAGGATTTGCTTAATCAAAACCTAAGCCTTAACTTTTGTTTTTAGCTATGGCTCTGTATTTGATGTTTCATAAACTACTATGACACTGAGGATAGTAACACAAGAAAGAAATCCTTGAGATGTGATAGTACCCAAGGAACCCCACAGCTACCTGGCTTTTTGCTTAGAAATGATACAGTATTGGGGTAGGAGTGCAAGTGAGGACAGGAGGTTGGGGTAGACTGGAACTTGTTGGTGCTAAGAAAGTCAGAAGGTATAGACAGGACATTCAATAAGGCCTGGTTGCTGTGGAGCAACTACCGTATGGCAGAGTTGAACATACAGTGGGTGGTGTTTTCTCCAGACTTGTTGAAGTACAGATGTGAGTCTCTCAGAATTTAAGTCACAAGCACACAAAGGCTTATGAGCAGCTAGAGCCAAGCCACAGAATAAGGTCGATTGATATTCTAGGGCTAGAACACATCTGAAATAGAATTCTCAAAGAGCAAGATCAGTGTTGACTGAGTCAATAGGATCTGCTAGTAATTTAGTTATCTGCCACAAGAAACTTAGTACTGTAGCAAGAAATCATGTAATCCAGGTTTCCTCGTTCACAACAACCAGCAGATAATCAAAAATCACTTGGAGATGTTGTGACAAAAAGCAATCCTACAAACAGAACGAGGTGTTCCTGATCCTTTTTAGAGGAAGAATGTGAAATTGCTCCAGTTGTGTTCAAAGACTTTAAAAGAAAAAAAAAAAAAAAGTTGGGTGTGGTGGTTGGTGGTGGAGCCCCGAGATCCCAGCAGTTACAGGACTCTTTCAGTGAGATCCTGTCACAAAAGTCAATCACACCAAAGAAAAGACCATGATGTAGTGAGTGAGTGGACAGGGACATGAAAAGTACAGAAAAAGAATTAGGGGGATGTTTAAAAAAAGAAACAAAAGAAGAGAAAAAGAAAAAAGAGAAAGCATCTGAAATTAAAAAAAAAAAAGCATACGCCAAACACTTATGAGGTTATAGTAAAAAGCACGATATGTGTGCAGACAGCACAGAAGCTATCCAGCCAGAGGGAGCTTGTTCATTCTCACGATCACAGGGTGACTTTAAGACATGTGACCAAAATCCCAGAAGGAGAAGAGGGGGTAGAGGGCAGCAAAGAATTTAAAGAAATAAAAGCTGATTTTTTTTTTCTAATTTTGGCAAATCCATCAATGTTCATTCAATGAGTCTCAGAATCCCGATCCGGTCAGACACAGTGCCCCACATTTAAGCTAGTCATAGCAAAACTGCTGAGAGCGGAGGGGAACAAAGGAAGCAGAGAGAGAGAGAGAGAGAGAGAGAGAGAGAGAGCGAGCGAGCAGGGGACAGAATGAGAAGAGTACAATAATGTCTTATTTCTCACCAAAAGACAACAGATGTCTGGAGACAATGAATAACACCTTTTAAAGTACTGAAAGAAAAAAAATTCACACTTATAAATCCTGAATTTTATATGAGGCAAAAATATCCTGAAAATCAAGACAAAACCATTTAAGATAAACTGAGGCTAAAAGAACTCAAGTCAAATTCTTCAGGCTGCTGGAGGTGAGACAAGATGGAGGCCTGGTTCCATAGGAAGATCATTACAGGGAAGGGTGAATATTTTAAAATATTTGCTTTTATTTCTTCCATAGTGACCATTTTTCAGTGATAACACTATATTATGGGTGTTCAAATGCATATGGCAGGGACATAAAGGCCAGGGGCAGCAAAAGAGCCAGCATGAAGGAGCACCATCTTCCACACGGATGCTCTCTCCTGAGTCTGTGCAAACAAACTATTTGCACAACTGATAATTTTGATTTCCAAGCTGAGACCCTTTGGCTTGTTTGTTTTTAAGTCATAGCTGGGCTTGGTGGCATGTATCTATAATCCTAGCAGGAAGATAAGAGACTGAAGCAGGAAAACCGTGAGATCCTGTCCAGCCTGAGCTATATAGCAATAGCCTGTCTCAAAAGACTAAAACCCATCGAAACAAGGAAAAACAAACAACACCCACCAAGCCTAAAAACGAAATCCTTCCAGACTCCCTTCTACATAGTAAACATCAACAATTTCCAGGTTCACAGAGAACTTGTCAGGCTAATGAAAACGTTACCATTGTTATTTTCACAGCTGAGGAATAGCAATTGTCATGAGCCCCTGATTCTGATTTGAATACTCAGTCTTCATTCATTGGGATTCCAGGGTCAGCTACAGTAACGTACCTGTCAGCAGAGAACGACCTTCTGCTCATCTTACAAACAACACTGAGTGACGCTGCACACAATCAGAGCTTGCCGTAACAGTTTATGCATTAGACTATGAAATTACCATAGCACAAAGAGCAGAGTGTATTACCAGCCAGGAAACTTCTGTTTACAGTGAATCAGTGCACACATAGGTTAAAGCTGAGGCCTTCCTAGCACATCTTCAACTGGAACTCCAATCACTCTTCCCTGTTCCTACAGGCATCTATAATTATCTTGCAGGTGTAGCTAGGGCATCAAATTACCCTGAATTATGTATGAATCCTTTGGGGAGATTCTGTATGTGTTGGGCACCACAGAATTCTGTCATTCTGAAGATTTTAGAAAATTAAATAAGGTAAGAATTTTTCTGACACTAATATATAAGGTGCTATAATAATAACAACAATAAAAACTCTATAATAAAATGAAAAGTCCTTATGATAGCCCAAAGTGGGAAACCAGGACTACAAAAACAAACTGTATGCCTAGATCCGAAGGCAAACTCATGCAGAGGCTTCAGTGAGTCAGCGGCCTCCCAACCATCTAATGCGCCTTACTTACTCAGTGACCAGAACCTCACTAATTTTAGTTCAGTCATTAGAATAACTTGGTAGGTTGTTAAATTCAAATGGGTCATTATAGCAACTTCCCAGTGAGACATCTGTGGGCGGAGAGTGAATGAAATCGTGCTAATAATCTACGACTTAAAATAACACCAAAGTTGCTCAAAATTTAGTAATGATTCTGTTCTTTCAGAAACGAAAATTCTTTTAGTTTTGAAACATATTTTCTGAATGTTTGAAAAGGCTTTCACTAAAGAGAGGCCAGTTTTTAAGACTCAATAAGTACCCAGGTGGCTTGTGTTTACCATGCAAAGTGTCATCTAGGTGGCCAAACAAACTAAAACAAGAATACATACATACCTACTATCTATTAAATAGTTTGAGTGAAGAATTTCTTGTATGACATCTTCTAAATGGCGTGAAGCTCCCTAAAGGACCTCGTGGCTAAAAGCTCTCCCTATCACTGACTAACCAGCTGGAAAGGTACACTCATCTTTTTAAATTTAGGATTAATATGTGAACTTTCTGAGTCAGGCAGGCAAAGGTGTGCGTGTGGGTGAGTCCTCTCAGTCTTTTGTCTAATTCACATAGGCCTCCCAGGTAGCTGCCGGAGTAAAATACCTACACGATGAATGCTACACATTCATTCCCACAGATCTGTGTGTTCTCTAAGCTGTAATTAAAGTCCGGAAAGAAGCAATCAGCTTTAAAAAGTGAAGTCAGCCTCAACGACCTACACGGGTGGGAGTTAACAGGGATAAGGGGTTACTGATCCTACCAGACTTGACAGCTTAAGAAGACAAACCGGTGGAAGTGGTTAGTGTGATATGGCATGTGCTGCCAGGGCGGGCGTCCCTCTGGTACTTGCCTGGGGTCCTTCTGAATGCTGTCTATGGATGGGGATCTCGTGGCACCATCGTCCACTGGCCCTGTGTGCTGCAGCCTGTTATAGCTGCACTCTTGCACTCGGTACTGCACTGGCCGGTAGGGCTCCGCGTAGGTAGCTGCTGTGTTCAGAGCATAGTTATTTCTTTGGTATGTAAGGGTGCTTCGCTGGCTGGATGTCCTTTGTAGATTTCCAATACCTACTGCAAAATCAACGTTTTGGGAAAGATTAGTATGTTCTCCACAGAGTCACACTTTTCAAACATACAATATTTTTTACTTTTAAACAGGATTAAACACTTGGCAATGGCACTGGCTGTTTATTTTTGGATTTCATAAACCTAGCTTAAGAACTAAATGAGGTACCCAGAAACGAAAGCCAATGAAGCTAGGAGTCTTATGGACTTGGCTACATTAAGATTTAGAAAATTAAAATCTCAGTAAAATTACAAGACATTAATCTCAGAAATGAATGGTATCATTTCATAATTTTAATTTAATGATTAAAAACAAGGTCTTTGCTGAAATTTATAAATAATCCATCAAATTTTTAAATATTCTATTTCTGTGATATATACTTTACTTCTATAGCTATAGATCTTGGCAATATTGGAAAAAAATCTATTTCACGAGAAAGACAGATTTTAATTCTATGGCTTTTTCTGGAAAGTATTAAACGATATGATGTACAAAGCAGTTGTTGCTGCACTGAACTCCTAAGGAAGGAGGAGTGTCTCTCACTGCTGTACTCAAGCGACTTTCTGCAATCAGCAAGCTTGGTCACTTTTCCTCAAGTACTCTTAGAGGAATTCCTGTGTATAGAGTCAGAATGCAGGAACCTTTCTTCACTGAGACCCTTCAGTGGGTCCATCTCTGGTAAAGAAACAATACAGTCTTCTCTTCTCTAGAGATGTGCCTGGAAGGGCTGTCACTGGGCTTCAGTGGGCATATGATAAATTGGTAAGATTTAGGGTCTCCTAGATACTAGAAGACCTCTCAAGCCAACCTGCAGCACCTCAGGCACTGAATACCATAAACGCTACAGCTTCCGGCTTCAGATTTAGCAGAACCTGTGGTGTAAGAAGAAAGGTAAGGATTGGGTGTGAGGCTCAGCAGCTTGTTTATTAAACGTGCATTCTGTCCTGCTGTGAGCCTCTCACAAGAAATCCCACTCTGAAAAAGAGAGACGCCAAGTGATCTTCACCTCTAGGTCTGCTAACAGACAGCAAATCACTCATATGGATCACTTCAACACTTGCTTCCGGCAACAAAAATCACAAAGAAGTATTTCAGCAAATGATTGCCTTTCACAATCTACATGATATGAGTCTAATCTGAGGGAATCATATTTACAGCTTTATCCCTACACTAACAGTACAATCACTACCTTCATTGATTGGATTACACTATTTTAAAAATATTTTACCCCTAAGTACGTGCTAAATGAACTTCTGGTTTACTGTTTACTGATGTGCTGTCATAGCTGCTTATCTGACAACTAAACGTGCAACGTGATTTTCTTCTAACAGAGAACCCAATCTCAATAAAATCTCTCTCCTGTTGGATCAAGGAAAGCAGGGAAGTGGGACCCGGGGCCCACCTGAGCCTGTGCGGTACAATGCTGTCTGTGATCCCTGGAGTTCCACGGTCCCGTGGTTTGGGCTGCGGTACACTGGACTGTAGTAGGCCCTCCCTTCATATATAGGAGTGATGTGCAAGTCAGGAGACACAGCTGAACGGAGGTCTTGCCCAAGCTGACTGTGTTGACTGGCATAGGAACTCCGTAAGCCTAGAGACAGGAATGTGGCACCATCAACAACTGAGAGACTCATGGTGAGCTTAAAATCAGATAACCCAACTCAAGCCCTAATCAACAGGACAAGCTTAAGCTTGAAGATAAAAACAGCTCAAGTTTTGCAGGAAGAAAGGCTTGTTATGAAAAGGACTCTGTATGCTGTGTGTTTTTAAAAAGGAACTTTCTTGGTAGCAAGAGAGAAGTAGACTTCCTAATAAAAATGTATTAAGCTTAATTTGCTAAAATTCATTCTCCAACTATGGGTTACTTTACGATGGTGACCAAATAGAGCATGCTTCTTTCTCTGTGATTACCACTGAAAGACCAAAGCATGGGGCACAGCACAATGACATCTTGGTCAGGGATGGACCAAGTGTTCCCATGAGACTGTGGCACACAGTGACACTATCCTCAGCTTAGTGTGTGAATATATCCTATGTTTGCATACAAAAACCAGGCGGACACATCCATCGCTTGTTGTATGGTACAGTCCCTCTTTTGATGCCTGTAGACCTGCTCCATCTCATCAGCAGATAGAGCCCACTCTGCTTCACACCTCCTCTGTTGCAGGTACTTACCAGGGCAGGCAGTAATCACTTACTTTAGAGCTTTGTGCATTTATAAATTCTCATGCCAGTTCCCTCTCCCTGCTCTGTGTTTGTATGTATGACAATGGTGGATTCCGTTCTGTCCTCTCACTGTGCAGGTAACAGGAGCTGCATCCTGCAGGCCACACTGAG
>JADRCD010185782.1:0-13695 GCA_019843815.1 Montemys delectorum | reverse complement strand
ATATATATATATATATATATATATATATATATAATCTAGCTTTGAAGGCCTTTATAGACTCTCTACATATCACTCATCGACCCTCTAGCCACACAACTGTCAGAATTAACCTTTCTGAAATATAGGACTATTCTCTTTCATACTCAAAAATGCTTTAAGTCTCCTCAGGACTTAAGATAATTTTATAATTGTTCAAAACTGTATTTGTTCCTTGTCTTTTTTTTTTTTTTTCATTTTTCTTGGGACCACATCCTCTCCTATAGACACTGGTCTTCAGCTAAGTCTCCAAGTTCATTTCCTCAGGTTACTCATTCATTTTTGTCTTAGCCAGGGTTTCTATTTCTGCACAAACATCATGACCAAGAAGCAAGTTGGGGAGGAAAAGGTTTATTCAGCTTACTTCCACATTGCTGTTGATCACCAGAGGAAGTCAGGGCTGGAACTCAGGCAGGTCAGGAATCAGGAGCTGACACAGAGGCCATGGAGAGATGTTTCTTACTGGCTTGCTTCCCCTGGCTTGCTCAGCCTGCTCCCTTATAGAACCCAAGACTTCCAGCCCAGGGAAGTCTTACCATTTGTGTAAGGTGAAATACCTATATTTTACCTCCCTCATCTCTTTTTCAAACACTCTTTTAGCTTAATTTTATGCACTTTCATTGTTTTCAATTCCATTACTAAGTTACCCAGAGTTAAAGTATAGCTCTAGTCCTGATCTTTGAGACCTAGTTATAGTTTCAAATATGTACCATGGGCTAATAATCACTCTTTCCACCTAGATGTCAAGCAGGCTAAACTTCATCACACTTATGTGTAAAACTAAACTCTTGGTTTCCTTCTTCCCTAAAACTAGCCTTTCTTTTTTGGTACAAGAAGAGACACAACTTGCAAACAAGAGATATTTTGCACTAAGCCTGAGCCCCACCCAGAAGGCGTGAGAGGGCGGGAGAGCCCACAACGCGCAACCACCACCATTGTCAGCAGCCCACTCGGGCGGGACCACGCCTGCACATGCGCAGTGCGGGTCCTGTCCGCCTCTCGGCGCTGTCAATAAAGTTTTAGCGAACAAGCGCTCCTTTTCCCCGGCAAGATGGCGGAGTACGACTTGACTACTCGCATCGCGCACTTTCTGGATCGGCACCTGGTCTTTCCGCTTCTTGAGTTTCTCTCTGTGAAAGAGGTGAGGAAGCTTTGAGAAGGAGGACGGCGTAGGGACGAGAGAGGCGCCAGGAGAAGCGGGGAGGTGGCGGCAGGGCCTACACACGTGCGAGCCGGAAGCCGGCTAGGGCGGCCCTGACACCGGCTGGGTCCTGGGACGGCAGCTTCCCGCGTACTGTAGCGCTGTTGGGGTGCTCGGGGCCGTGGGGTTCGGCTGCGCCTCGGGACGGGTGAGGTGACAGCGTGGGGTTCTGGCGACGCCGAGGTCTTTGCTTCCTGGCCTGAGGCGCAGGATCCTGCGGGCGGCCATGTCTGTACTCGCCCTAAGCTGCCGTGGCTGTGCTAGAGGAGCGCTGAGCTTTGGGCTCGCCACGGATGCTGTTGGAAGTTCCAGTTTTCTTTTTAGAAACCGAGACTATGCATTTGGATTTGGGTTGTGTTCAGAATCCCAGCACAAGATTCTGTTACATTTAAAAAGAAGTATCTGGCACTCTAATTTCCAGGAAGTTGTCGATACTTTGCTGTGAATTTCCTGGTCTTTGATAGATAATTACTAAATAGAAATGTAGCGTATGTTGTCAGATGAAGGTGAAGACCAAGAATAACCCACCGAACCACGAGCTGCAATGTAAACTTTGTTTTCTAGTATTGATGTTCATACTTAGCGTAGAATGATTCAGTCGCTAATGTTCTATGAGATATCCTAACTAAGTATGTAGTTTTGGGGCTTAATACGTTTCCGTCCTAAATTTACGAGTTTGTTTGGGGGTACTGAAAAGAAGTATTGGGTTAAAAATATTAGGCCTAACTATATATTGGCTTTATGGAGAAATTGATGCATTTTATTAATTACAGTAAGTAAAATGTAAGGCTAGAATTTTGTCTAGAAGAGTCAATAACTTCTATTTTCTGGACACAGATTATAACATAGGGAACTGCAGCTTCAGGAGGCAGATATTTTTGTGTTCACTGGCAGTTTTCTAAAAAGTCTGGTAAAACTGTTTTGATGACATATATAAGCTTCCAGATAGCTATGGTTTATATGATAGGTATAATCTTTATACTCATAGGAAGCTTTCTAAACAAGCGTATTGTCACTAGGGAACAGCAAGATTAATTTTCAGTAAATGCTGAAGAATGTCTTGACAGGTGAGACTTGAGCTTGATGGATATATTCTTTTTGCATTGAATTTTGTAGTCTGTACACTAGAGATTAAAAGTTCTGTCTGTCTTTTGTTTCATTTTCTGGGTAAATCAGGGTCCTTTAGCAAAGGTACATGAGAAATATATATATATTGAAAGCACTCACCTTGCCAGTGTAGCAGAGAGTTTTTGAATCTGCCTGATGAACTTCATATTTTTGTGTGGTATTTTTTTAATGCATTTATGTTTTTAAGGCAAACAGTGTAGATTGTTTATGAGACTCAGTGGAAACATCTAAGAGGATGTTACTACGGTGGTGGCTTAAATATTGAGACATAAAATTGTGAAAATTCCAAGCTAAATCTCCAACATCTCACCGTTGAACATGTAACTTTTTTTATCGTGATGTGTCTGTAAGGTAAAAGTGATACATATCAGACAAGTATTGACCAAGTACTATTAAAATTCAATAATTTCTGTTACCATTAGTGGGCAAAAGGACTTTGAGAAGGGGCATTGAGTCCTGTAAGCTAGGTAATTAGGACAGAGGCAGGGATCATGATGTTTGCCAATACTGATAAATTTGTAATATAATGAAGGATATAAGTTCCAGGAGAGAAACAACTGGTTTCTAATCTAGGTTCTCCACATTACCTCAGCGCTAGAAATAGTTCTGCATAAAGGCTTTTAATAATCATTGAACACTTAAATGAATTATGTATTTGCATGTCACAGTTTATTATGTGAAGTGTCAGGTTAGATGGTGGGCGCCAAGATAAGAACACTGGATTTTGAATCTGGACATGGGTTAGGATCTTGCTCTGTCTTAATTAATTCCTCTGCACTTCAGAAAGTTTGTTTTGTTTTGTTTTTGTTTTTTGTTTTTCTATTTTAACCAGCTTCTTAGTCATTGACCTCTCAGTGTAAGCTCTGTTCATGTGATAGATTTGTTTGACTTTTGTGGGGATTGTTTTCCTTTTGAGATAAGATCTTGCTTGCTGGGTAACCCAGGAGGGCTTTGAACTCCTTACCTGCATGTCAGTTTCCCAAGGGCAGAATTTACAAAAGTATATCACCATGCCCAACTTTTTTTTTCTTTATATAAATGAAATTTCACTAACAGGAATGTATACTTGTTTAATGTTTAGGAATTGAACTCCAAACCCTTGATGTGATAAAAATTTCCCTGTATAGCCCTAGCTGGTCTAGAACGCCTAACTCCAGAGGTCATCCTGAGTGCTGGTATTGTAAGTGTATACCAGTGCCCCAGGCTTCATGGACTAGTTCCCGTGTCATCTCTTCCTCAGCATTGCTCTGGGAAAGTCACCCACCCACCATATGTCAGCAGTTAGTAATTTTCAGTG
Organism: Montemys delectorum; assembly: GCA_019843815.1. Classification (NCBI taxonomy): domain Eukaryota; kingdom Metazoa; phylum Chordata; class Mammalia; order Rodentia; family Muridae; genus Montemys; species Montemys delectorum. The sequence goes on along the minus strand of JADRCD010185782.1, from coordinate 10,033 downwards.
CTGATGGGTTAATTTGTTGTATTGTTCCAGTTTGTTCATCCTTTCTAGTATTAAATGACTGTACTGTAAACATTTTTAGGAATATACTTTAAATAGATGTACTCTTGTTTTCGATATTTTACAAAGTTTGTGAGTCAAAGCGTGTATGACTTCAGGAAATAACCTTTTTGCTTAAGTGTTCTTTTTTGCTTAAGTATTCTTGCCAGTAGGATTTGAATATTCCATTTAGTCTGCATTCATACTAACACTGATACTCTCAGGTTTTTTGTTTTGTTTGTTTGGTTTTTTTTTTTTTTTTTTGGATATTCGAGACAGGATTTCTCTGTGTAGCCCTGGCTGTCCTGGAACTTACTCTGTAGACTAGGCTGGCCTCCAACTCAGAAATCCGCCTGCCTCTGCCTCCCAAGTGCTGGGATCAAAGGCGTGCGCGCCACCACGCCCAGCCGTTTTGTTTGTTTTTTATCATAGTCTTTATATACACTTCCTTTTGATTAATGAAGTTGAGATCTTATGTCTTTTATTTGATTATATTGTTTTGTTAGTGACTATTAAGATGTCTTACACATTTCAGTTGCATTAATTGAATAATTAATTATTCCTTTCAGAATTCCTAATCAGTAATTCCTTTGTTACTGTTTTGTTGGAGTTTTGTATCTGACTTGGAACATTCACTTTTGATTTTGTGTTGTAGTTGTAGATTCTTACTAGATCCTTTTTTCCTTGCAAGATTAAACTCAGAACATGAGTCTTGTTTGGATAAGTAGCTCTCAGATTCCTTACATATTCTCAGTAGCCTTCATGTTTGTGTGAGTCTGTATGTGTGATTTATTCCTTGTGAGTTAATATGTGTTCCCAGAACCCTTTGCAAAGCAAAACTTTGTCATGAGGTTGTTGACTTACAAATTTGGTTCTAGTTTAATTAGAGGTACAGGTGGAGAAGCATGTAAATGATGGCAACTCTTAAAGGAGTAGCCACATCAAGGAGTGCTGGGTAGTTGTCATCGGAGCGTCAGGAGGTGAACTATTTTCTTTTCTTTTTTTTCTTTTTTTTATTAGATATTGTCTTCATTTACATGTAAATTTCTCCTTTACAGTTTCCCCTCCAAATAACAAACAAACAAACAAACAAAAACAACAAGAACAAACCCCTGTTCCCTCCCCCCTCCCCATGCCTGCCACCCCACCCTCTCCCACTTATTGGCCCTGGCATTCCCCTACACTGGGGCACAAAACCTTCACAAGGCCGAGGTCCTCTCCTCCTATTGATGATCTAATTTGCAATCAGGAGGTGAACTATTTAAGAGCCTATCCTAGTTACCTGGGTGTGCAGGAGAAGCGCTTTGCAGGGAAGAAGAAGTGGATACTTTTGTTCATGGCATATCTTTCCTAGAATGAATAAAAGATTGCTTGATAAAACAATAATTGAGATCAGAATTAATGGGAATGACATTGATTTTCAAATCTTTGAGTAGACAGGATATTTTGTATACATTGAGTGCTTCCTATATTGGATGTTTTTCTTTTACAAAATGTGTGTCTGTCTGTCTGTCTGCCTGCCTGCCTGCCTGCCTGCCTGCCTGCCTGCCTGCCTGCCTGCCTGTGAGTGTTTATATATGGACAAACTGAGGTTATACTGAGTGGTGAATCTATGGCTATATATACCCTAAGTAGTAGAACACTGGTTCTACTACTGACCTGTATATCTAGCCATATGATGCTTTTTGTTTTTGTTTTTGTTTTTGTTTTTAAGTAAAAATGGTGGGTGGGAGACTCTAGGGTGCACACATGTTGGAGGTCAGAGAACAAAGGAGAACTTTGTGAAGTCATTTCTCTTCATTTTTGTGTGATATTCAGGGATCTGAAAACTTTTTCTGACTTACTTGCTTAGCAAGTTCTGTACCTGCTGAACCAACTCACCAACCCATCCACAGACACAAACATTTTCAAAATAGTTTCATGGAGTATGTTTTTTTAATAAACTGAAGAACTTAAATATTTGTTAAGAAGTAGATTTTTTTTTCTTGTAGATTTATAATGAAAAAGAATTATTACAAGGAAAATTGGATCTTCTTAGTGATACCAATATGGTGGACTTTGCTATGGATGTTTACAAAAACCTTTATTCCGATGATATCCCTCATGGTAAGTTTGTTTGGCGATCATTTTTATTGGTTATTTTATTTATTGACATTTCAAATGTTATTCCCTTCCCAGTTTCCTCTCCACAAGCTCCCTATCCCTTGTCCCCTACCCCTGCTTCTATGAGGGTGCTCCCCCTCCCATCCACCCACTCCTACCTCAGTGCCCTTACATACCCTAGATCATCAAGCCTTCACAGGACCAAGGGTGCTCCTCTCTTTTGCCTGATAAAGCAGTCCTCTCCTACATATCTAGCTAGAGGCATGGTGGGTGTCCTCCCCTCTCTCCTCCACCATGTATACTCTTTGGTTGATGGTTTAGTCTCTGGGAACTTTGCAGGGGGGGGGGTCGTCTCATTGGTTGATATTATTGTTCTTCCTATGGGGTTGCAAACCCCTTCAACTCCTTCAGTCCTTGCCCTAACTTCTCCATTGGGGTCCCTGTGCTCAGTCAGGTGTTTGGCTGCCTGCATCCTCATCTGTATTGGTCAGGCTCTGGTGGAGCCTCTCAGGGTACAGCTATACCAGGCTCCTGTCAGCAAGCGCTTCTTGGCATCAGCAGTAGTGTCTGGGTATGGTGTCTGCAATCTCTGGATGGCCTTTCTTTCAATCTCTGTTCCAGTCTTTGTCCCTGTACTTCCTTTTGACAGGAAGAATTCTGGATTTATATTTTTGAGGTGGGTGGGTAGCCCCATCACCTCATAGTAAATTTTATTGTTAGAACTAAAGCTTGATAGTAGCTGAAAATGTATGTTTTATGATACATGAAAGAACTGTAACCAAAAGGTTTAATGTTTATGTTCTTAAAGTCATTGGATGAAAAGACATAGGAAGGTTACAAGGATGCTAAGGCATGTTTTCTTCTAGTGAAGATCTGAATCTACTTTAAACATGTTTATCAAATATCTTCAGATCATAGTGTGTGATCAAAGTTGTATTCTGTATAAAAGTTGTATTAAAGTTGTACTCTATGTAAAAATTGTATTAAAATCTATCAAAATTCTATAGGCTGTCAGCTTATGATTTTCAGATGCTGTTGCAGTTTTTTGGTCTCAGTGAGACTTCTCAAAGTGTGGTCACTAAGACTAGCATCACCAGTTAGCTTGGGCGAATTCCTTAAAAACCCAGATTTTACACACAGTCCAGAGTGTTTGATTAGGAACTGCTCACACCCTGCAGTAAAGTTGGGGAAGTATTAGGAGAGTGGTTTCCAAACTGGTTTAGTACAGTAGATAATTCTTGACAATGAAAAGAACAGAAAAATGGTCCCTGAAGTATTATGGGCTAGGTGTGGTGGTACGTGCCTCTAATCCTAATACCCTGAAGGCACAGGCAGGTGATTTTCTGTGAGTTTGAAGATAGCCTGGTCTACAGAGCAAGTTCCATACCTGCCATAGTTGTACAGTGCCATGCCTCAAAAAATACTATAGCTTCCACCCCACCCTGCCTCTCCTGTGCATGGAAAAAAATCTGGCTACAGCAGAGTGTTCTTTGTTTAAAATTGCTATTTTTCAGATTTTGATAACAAGTTCTCCCACCCACCAACCCCCCTTTTTTGGACATGAACTTGGAAGGGTTTTTTTGTTTTTTGATTATTAACATATGTCTTAAGCACAGAGGTTTATAGAGAAATGTGTAGGGAAAGAAGGGCAGCCTATGTTGTGCCAGAGGTGGCTCGTGGAGTAAATGCCTTAGGAACTTGCTCCCTGGAACCCACAGGAGAAGAGAGAACCAACCCTGTCTGCTCACCAGATAGATAATCCATATCATTCACACAGAAAACAACTATATTCAAAATATAATTTAGAATAAAAACAGTAACCATGTGTGGAGAAGGAAGCACTGCTCTAGGATAAAAGGGCTATATAATGCAGACATTGTTAAAGTCAATTAGCCATTTTGAATTTGTAGGCAGCAACTTTTTAATGTTAGTTTGTGATACAAGTAAAGGATTTTTCCTGTATTTTTCTATTTCTTTTATTTTTTATTTTTTATTTTTTTATTATGTGTATGAATGTTGGCCTACCTGTATGTTTGTGCATGTGTGTGCCTGGTGCCCTAGAAGGTCGGAAGGGAGGTTTACATCCCCTGCAGCTGAACTTACAGATGGCTGCGAGTTGCTATGGGGGTGCTTGGAATTAAAGTTACTCCTGTGCAAGACTAACCAGTACTCGTAACTGCTGAGTGGTCTCCAGTCCCACTGTTGTCTGCTTTTATCTCGGCTTCCTAAGTAGATAGGAATATAAGTGCATACCACCTCGAGGACAATGACTATTGGACACTGACTATTAATCTGAGATATTTTGCAAGTAGATCATGTGTGGGTTTTATCTTTATTTTGATGGTGGTATAGTAAACAGGATTTATGGAATTTGGTTTGTGAAATTACAGTTTGTTTATAGTAAAAAAAGATCCTTGACTAGATTAAAATTACAGTCTACCTAATAATAACATAAAAACCTCTTAGTGTAGTGACTGCTGAAAAATTCTAGGGTAGTAGTCAGTCAGTAATTGAATAGGAACAAATAGGGTACTTGGAGTGAAATCCTAGAAAGCCAGATCACAAGTGACACTCCCTGCCTACTCCCAGCACCACCCACCTCTGCTCTTTAGAGTAGGTGCTGTTTTCCTCTCCACAGTAGGTGGATGAATCCCTTTTCTTTTATGTGCCTTTGTGGCTCTAGCAAAAGGAAATTGTGAATTTGAGGAAGTTGTTGAGTTGGTGGTTCCTGGCATGTGAATTGAAAGTATGAGAAATAAATTAAGTGTGTATACTTTGAATTAAAAGAAACTTCTCTAGACAGTCTCATGGAATCATGTGGTTTAACTTTCTAGTACTCATGTTTTTCATTAGCTTTGAGAGAAAAAAGAACCACAGTTGTTGCACAGCTAAAACAGCTCCAGGCAGAAACAGAACCAATTGTGAAGATGTTTGAAGATCCAGAAACTACGAGGCAGATGCAGTCAACCAGGTAACCTGCTAATTTGAAGTCTAGCTCTCTTTGTTGGACTAATGTAATTGTTAAACTCATATCCTGTAGTAAAATTCATGACATTAAGTGATGGCTTCATTCGTTTACTCTCACCTATCTTTATCTCTTGAGGGGTGGGGTTTCCTAACATTGAATGTTAATATTTACTTTTATATGTGTATGAGAGTTTTGTTTATTTGCGTGTATACAAGTCTCAGAAGACAGGGTCAGATCCCTTGGTACTGCAGTTACAGGTAGTTGTGAAGTACCAAATAGATGCTCTTAGCATCTGAGCCACCTCTCCAGTCCCAGTACTAATTTTTTAAGAAAGCAAACTGAGTAGTAAGTCATTGGGGAGCAAACCAGTAGTGGCATTTTTCAGAGGCCTTTGCATCAGTTTGGGCCTCCAGATTCTTACCTTGAATTCCTGCCCTGACACCCCTCAGAGATGGACTGTGACTGAAAGTGTAAGTCAAGTGAGCCCTTTCCTCCACAGGCTGCTTTCTTTGAGAATGTTGAATCACATCACTAGAAAAAACTAAGACAGGAACTAAGTTGAAAACAAATGAAGGGACCAAGTGTTACAAAGTCGTAATCTACCAGTCTCCTTACATTTTGAACATAGAGTATTTAAACTGTATTTGAACAGATAGTATTTATATTTCATACACATTCTTAGAAACAGCCAGAGGACAGTGAAAGTTTGAACTTTGTACACATTTGGTATTCAGTATTATAGTCAGTAATTTAATGTTTGGGGCCCCTCCCAGTTAAGTTGTGAGTGGAATTATGCTCCCAAAGCGTGCCTCAGGCCACTGCATATTCCCACATGAAGAAGCCTAAGAAAACCCTTTTTCTTTTTGAGAATGCGAAGATAAGCATCTTGACTTTTTCCCTCAGTGTTTTTGCTATACTTGTCTTTTACTAGCTTGTTAGGATCTTGAATGTGGAGTTTGTAAACATTGTGACATCTTCTAAGTTGGTCTTCAGTCAGAGCTTAGGAAATGTGAAAGAAAATTTCAAGTTTGTATTATAAATCATTTTATCAAAATTTGACATGTGCTATTTATTTTATTCTAAAAGTTTTATTTCTGCTTAAGTATTAAGAGATTTAAAGTGACTTAGGATGATAACTTAGAAGATAGAGCTGTACATTTTGTGTTCTGCAGTGAATTAAGCATAATAACACTCACTTTTCCAATATTAAGGGATGGCCGGATGTTATTTGACTACCTGGCAGATAAGCATGGGGTAAGTTTTGTTTTGTTTTGTTTGGTTTTGTTTTGTTTTTTAGGTTTTTCGAGACAGGGTTTCTCTGTGTAGCCCTGGCTGTCCTGGAACTCACTCTGTAGACCAGGCTGGCCTTGAACTCAGAAATCCGCCTGCCTCTGCCTCCCAAGTGCTGGGATTAAAGGCGTGCGCCACCACCGCCCAGCTAAGTTTTTTTTTTTAATATTAAAAAATGGTTTTGTTCTGAAAAGGTCAGTAGAGACTAATGCTGTACACAAACATTCTTAGATTAACTAAATACAACTAGTATCGTTTTAAATATAGTTTTTTTTTAAACCTCAGCAGTGATATCTTATAATCCTCTTTCTGAGCCCCCACGGCTTCAGATTTTTGACAACAGGATATTGCTTTGTAGGCTAAAATGTCTCCAAACTTGTGGTGATCTTGCTGTCTGTTTTCTGGCTCTAGGATTATATGCATGTGTCTAATTCACGATTTTTTTCCCTTGTAGCGTTTACTTATAAATTAGTGAAGGCAGAATTGGAATTGAGTTAAAAATTTTCTTTTTACAGTAGAGAACATTTTGGCTACCTTAGGGAATACAGTAGCTCTTGACATTTTCATGGCCTTTGTTAATTTACAAATTTATAAGTAAGTGTTATTTTATTGTGGACATCTTTGATTTTTTTCTTTTGTTAGCGTAGAGAATTTCACATTGTATATAATCAAACTTAACTTTTAAGTTTTAGCTCCCATTTAATAATTATGTAGATGGCTTGCTGACCAGCACATAATACTCTGGTTTGCTACAGAATATTTAGTAGTTTGTTGGTTGACGTCTCCAGTTCTTTTAGATTTCTTCAGTTTGATTTTATTTACATGTTAATTCTCAAACTTGATGTAATTTTGAGACTAATTTTCAGAGAAGAGAGGTTTATTGCATGTGTTCTGTAAGACCACAAAAACCTTGGAGGTGTATGTGTGCATGGTAGTTGACTAAATCAGTCAACTTAGTAGACTTACAGCAGACTTCAGTTACAGACCGTGCTTGTTTTGTAGTCAAATTGCTATCAGCACAGTTAAGGACTCTTGAGATCAAAACTAAGCATTAAATTGACAGTTCCGTGTGTGTGTGTGTGTGTGTGTGTGTGTGTGTGTGTGCGTGCGTGCGTGCGTGTGTGTGTGTGTGTGTGTGTGTGTGTGTGTGTGCGCGCGCGCATACAAAGACATACATGTATACAATCAAGGGGTTATCTGGTTATGGCATTATTGGTGATAATTGTAGGGAGACTTTAAAAGAGTTGATTTATTTGCTCATCTAAAAGAGCTAAATGAATGGAATTATACAACTTAACTATAGAAGGTTTTTCTCCCCCAGTTTAGGCAAGAGTACTTAGATACACTCTACAGATACGCAAAATTCCAGTATGAGTGTGGGAACTACTCTGGAGCAGCAGAGTATCTTTACTTCTTTAGAGTTTTGGTAAGTACTTGTTTGTTGTTTATTTATTTGGTTTCCTTTTCCTCTTATCTTCTACTTCCAGAACTTTGATTTGAGTCTGTCTATTAAATTTTACAATAATCATTGGCAAAGGAGAAAGGTAATTTAGGTTAAAAAACAGGGACAGTGGCTTCACAACAAAAGCCAAATAAGAAACCTTGTTAGGGTTCTCAAAATGAATTGAGGGGGCTGTGAGATGGAACAGATCACACACTCATGCAGCACAAACCTGGCAACCAATTTGATCCCCAGAAATCATATCAAGGTGCAGAGAGAACCAACTACAAAGTTGTCCTCTGAGTTCCACACTTAGACTATGGCAACCTGCATCTATGCACAAAAGTGTTTTTAAATACAACTTAAAAACAAATTCAGAAGGACTTTAATTTGACCTTGAAATCCAAAAATAGGAAACTATTAGCTTATAATTGTATGAATTTTAGTACTAGCAGAATTCTGTTTTATAATGGATTTTGTGGTACTGTAAGCAGAATGAATGACGTTATAGTTTAGTGCATGTTACCTCACCTGTTCCTTGTTCTGAACAACTGTAATCCTGTATGTTTTAAGATGTCATGTTTAATACTGGCCTAATTTCTATTTACTCATATTCCCATTAATAGAAAGTAAAGAGAGGTGAGGTGTGGAAAGGCTCCAGCCGTATTACAAACTGCTGTTGGAGTCTGTTGGCTTGCTCATTCAGACTTCTCCTACACTAATGTTGCACAGGGAACTTTAGCTCTTAATACTACCCACCATCCTTCCTTCAAGGAAACAAATGTTTTCTGTTTATTTCTAAGCTAGATTTAAAACATTATTTTTCTCTTTCCCTCGTCTGCAATGAGTTCTTCATTTACGGATAAGCTGTTATTTGCTTGCCAGTGCACTGAAGGTAATCATTGATGTTAAACTTGGAGTGACTTATCAGAAAATTCCATCGCTTTTACCTTGAATGTTACCAGAGATTTAGAAGAGCAAAAGTTGATTACTTTGAGAATATAAACAGCTTAAGCTAGGATGGTAAAGCCAGAAGCCTGGTATGATTACAGGTACATGAAAGAGCCGGTTATTCATATCATTTGTTACTGCTGGGAGTGAATTTTGAGAATGAAGATTTAGTGTCATGTTAGAGTTCCAGCACAGTAAATTTATTGTTGCTGGTCAGTGAGTGAACGTGCCATTTTCCTAAGACATGGAAACTTAAGGTAACTGCTGGAAATCCAGATATTGAAACTCTTCTAGTATATCCACGCTTGAAAGCAGGTTGCTATGAAGAGCCAACTGTAATGACATGGAGTTGAGCCAGGGTAGTGCACGTGAACCTTTTGGGGTTACAATCCTTCCTAAGCTTGTACAAAAAGCTTTTATCCCACCACATATTACATATTTTAGTTTTATGAGGGTCATGGTTATGTAGTATGGCTTTATAATTAGTCTAAAATTTTCTACAATAAATAGGTGTGTATTTTATAACTGGGAGCTTTAATATTTACTTTGAAAAGTTATGACATATATTATTCTATCTTTAAAAACATTCAACTCTATGCTGTTACATTATTCCTAAAACGTCCCATATTGGGATTCAAGTAGTAAAATTTCTTAAAATTGATGTAGTAGTCACTAGAAAGTTGTCTCATTTTATACCACAAAAAGACTTGAGCTAGGTAGAAGCTGTTTTCTTTTGGCATATTCTTACTCAGTGCAAAGAGAGGAAGACTAGATGTTAATTATATCTCCTTGATTTAGATGCGGCCATTAAAAATCTTAGGTGTTCAAAAGCTTAGTAGCAAAAATGAAAAACTTGGTTTGTGTTAGTTTTTTCCATTTCTAGATTTTTTTTTTCTGGTGGTTGGTTTCTCTTTTAAATCTATGGTTAAGGAAACATAAGCTATGAAAGAGCCATTGTAACTATGGGCTGAGATTAGAATTTGACTCCAAATGACCTGTTGTAGGTCAGTGTTTCTAAATTAAAGCTGTGACCCTAGATTTATTTTTAAAGCCTTGGTGGCTTTTCGAATATGTTGAGCATGCCCGTTTGCATGTGAGGCTTCTTTGCACTCTGCTCCAAAAGTGTGTTAATTAAAATGAAATCAGGACACTTTGTAGAACTGTTGGAATGGGTTTTGTTTTAGAAGCTGTACTGAATTTGTATTAAAGATCTGTCTTCACTATAGACCTCTTGGTTTATCTCT
>JADRCD010185781.1:0-12524 GCA_019843815.1 Montemys delectorum | reverse complement strand
CCATCCATCCATCCATCCATCCATCCATCCATCCATCCATCCATCCAGGAAATAGAGGTGGGAGAGATGGTTCAGTGGTTAAGAGCACTTGCTGCTCTTGCAAAGAACCTGGCTTCAGTACCTAGCACCCACATCAGGCAACTGACAACTACCTGGAATTGCACTTCCAGGGGACGCCTTCTCCTGGCCTCCATAAGCATCTATATAAAATATGTAGGCATACACATTGTACTGGCTAGTTTTGTGTGTCAACTTGACTCAGGCTGCAGTTAACACAGAGAAGGGAGCTTCAGTTGGGGAAGTGCCTCCATGAGATCCAGCTGTGGGGCATTTTCTCAAATAGTGATCAAGGGGTTAGGACCCCTTGTGGGTGGTGCCATCTCTGGGCTTGAAAGTCTTGGGTTCTATAAGAGAGCAGGCTGAGCGAGCCAGGAGAAGCAAGCCAGTAAGGAACATCCCTCCATGGCCTCTACATCAGCTCCTGCTTCCTGACCTGCTTGAGTTCCAGTCCTGACTTCCTCTGGTGATCAACAGCCATGTGGAAGTAAGCTGAATAAACCCTTTCCTCCCCAACTTGCTTCTTGGTCATGATGTTTGTGCAGGAATAAAAACCCTGACTAAGACACACATGTACAAATAATAAGTCAATAAATCTTAAAAAAACAGAGATAGGGGAACAGGCTTCAGAGAGATATGTAACTAGATACATGAATATAAAAAGTGATGTGCACAGTTTAATCCATGTTGATTCAGCAAGATCTATAAATGAACGAGCCAGTTAGCAGAGTTGGAGTGGTATGGAATTGGGTTGGTAAAAGAGTGGGAGCATCTGACACACCCTCTCAGGATGAACCTCAACCTTCTCTATCTCCAGATCAAGAGCAACGAGGAAGGCCTGCAGTTGTTGACTGAAATGAACCACCAATTCCATGATGTCCACCTCTGTTGGATTGGGCCCTTCTACCCCATCCTGAGGCTTATCCACCCCAAGTTTATTGGCTCCATACTCCAGGCCCCAGGTATTTCTCCAAGGATCACTGTCTGTTCCCTTTCTTGTCTCCTAGCTCTTCCTATCCTTGCACAGGTCAGGCTGGGCAGGGGAAGATGGAGCCATGTCTAACAGAAGCCACTGCCACTAACCTGACTGACCCTGGACAAAGCGTCGGGTTTCTCTAGAACAGAGATCTGTTCAATTGTGAATGATGGAAACTCAACCTGGTGTGGTCTTAGCAAAGAAAGAAAATCTACTGGCGTGGGGTTGTATCTTTGTGGTGAGGCTCTTCTGCCACACACAGGTCTTAGGCTGCCTTTCTAGGCACTGAAAAAATTATAGAAATCTGCAGGAAGAAAAATCCAGGGAGAAGGATCTTTAAGCACAGCTGGATTCAAGTTTGAAAAAAAAAATGCTGCTGGAGCCATTCTCTCTTATTCCTCCTCTGGGATGGCTTCACTCTCATGTGGGGAAAAATTCCCTTTGGTTCCAGGAAGAGTTCTTACCTTTGCCTCATTTGGGCGATAGGACAAATTCTTCATCCACCACTGTGACTTGATTGTCTCATAATAATATTTTATACATAAGATGACAAGTAACCAGTACATCAAATCAGAGTGCAGTCTTAAACAGAAACAAAGTAAAAATGGACATAGCTCTTTCTTAAATGAAAGCAAAAGGCTCAAAGATGAAAGCCATTTGTATACTTAAAGTACAATCTTTATTTTTTTGGTCCTTGGCAAAACAGCTCAAGTAATGAACTACAATAAAAATGTGGGTTCTGCTGGGGGTAGTGTGCACCCCCTTAAGGCTACAAGTACAGAGGCAGAGGCAGGCAGGTCTCTATGCATTCAAGGCCAACTGGTTTACAAATTTATTTTTTCACAAGCAAACAAATAAACAAGCAAACCAATGTCATGACTATTGTGTCATAGGATTCAGAATATAGCATGGCCAAACATTATTGCAATCATTCATCATTTTTATGGGGTCATTCCCATAATTGGATCAATTGATCGGGACATTTCTCAAGAGGTTGTTACCAGGAGTGGAGGTTATGACATCTGCTATCAGAATTCTGAAGTAGCCCAGACAGACCAGAACTGAACAGAACAGAAAGGTTTAGAGTTCAGGAAACTGATGCTGAAAGAGGCACACGACACACTAAGGACTCCACCCATCTTGATTCAGTGTCTTACAGCTTCAGCCCCTTCTCAGGACTTTAAGCTGGAAAGTGACTTAGGAAGGAGAGAGGGTGAGTACCTCAGAAGATCTGATGGACCAGCTGTGTCTGGTTGGCTCTGAAGCTGCTCCATGGCTGGAGGTGGGCAGTGGTAGCTCTTCCAGGGGACCACATAGGGGTAGCAACCTGTGGTCTCTGAGGATGGGGGAGCCCTTAACTCTAAATACTTAATGCTTAGCATGGTGTAAAGGAGGATACATGGGAATTTTGGGGTGTGTCTAGGTTACAGTTGAGGTGAATGGGTCATATTTAAATCCTATCTGCACTTATCTGAAGATCATATCAGACTGTTGTATGCCCATGTCAGATTATATTGTATCATCTCAGGGAAGATCATATGTGTTGTGTTCATAACTGTGTCCCTGTCTTATGTGCAGAGCATGTCAGGACATGTCAGAGAGCTGGAATAGACAATGCGTCCCAGGTGTCTGTTAAAGGTCTTATTTAGGTTGTGACATTTAGACGTGGAAAACATGATGGACCAGGTGGCAGCCATGTGAAGGTGTGCCGAGGCATATTGTGCTCTGTCAGGCTGACCTTTGCTCTCTTCACTGCTGTAGCCTGGTCTGGTCCTGCCTCACCTCCTTCCTCTTCCCTTCTTTCTTTGTCCCTGTCCCCTTCCTGCCTTGCTGTACTTGGAGGGGAAGTGCACAACCCTGGTTTGGGCCTGGGAATCTCATCTTTAACCTCTCCATGGCCCCTGATTGTTCTACCTCATGTTCCACTTCATTTCCTTAGCTGCGGTGGCCCCTAAGGAAATGATTTTCTATGGCTTCCTGAAGCCCTGGCTAGGTGAGTACCAAGGTCAGGGTCAGGAGATACCCTTTTGGGCCAGGGAAAGGTGCCACCCTTGCCCACTGCCATCACTTCCCTCCCAGGAGATGGGTTGTTGGTGAGTGCTGGTGAGAAGTGGAGCCGCCAACGCCGCCTGCTGACACCTGCCTTCCACTTTGACATCCTGAAGCCCTATGTAAAAAATTTTAATAAGAGTGTGAACATCATGCATGTAAGTTTGGGTGTATATGTGTTTGTATGAGATAAGTTTGTATATATATATATGTGTGTGTTTGTATGAGATCATTTCTTTATAACTATATATATATAGGTTAAGATAGGTTTTTTTGAGACAGGGTCTCTCTGTGTAGCCCTGTCTCTCTTGGAACTCACTCTGTAGACCAGGGTAGCCTGAAGTCATAGAGATTTGTCTGCCTCTGTTTTCTGAGTGCTAGGATTAAAGGCATTTGCCACCATTGCCTGGGTATATATTTGTTGTATGTATATGGGAATTTTGCCTGCATGTGTGCCTATATTTAGTCATAACACCTGACTCCCCCTCTCTCTCTTCCCCCTCTCTCTCTCTCTATATATATACATCACATATATACATATATACACACACACATATATACACACACAACTATATATATATATACAACATATATACATATACATATATGTTATATGTGTATTGGAGTTTTGCCTGCATATATGACTATGTGCTTGTAGAATCCAGAAGAGGGCGTTGCATCTCCTGTAACTGCAGTTAAAGACAGTTGTGAGTCACGATGTAGGTAATGAGAATAAAGCGTGGGTCCTCTGTAAGAGCAGCGAGTACTCTTACATATGCTACTTCTACAGCCCAATATGGGGCAACCTCTGTAGCCACGTACCAATTAACATTTTTTGAGTACCTACTGTAAAACAGAAATACTATGCCAGTTCCGTGATCTATGTTGTTATCTGTGGTAATTTTCACACTGCCATGAGGTAGAAATGGCTAAGAAAGTTACATTGTGGATGATGAAACTGGGGGCCGTAGAGATCAGGGAGCTCATCCGAGTTCACGAGCTGTAGGACAGTGTGAGTGGTTGAGTAGCCATTGAAGTATGGCTTATAGGGCAGCAGACGCAGTCAAATGATGTTGCAAGATATTTAATCCCCAAGATTGTGAGCCAGAAAAATCTTGTTGTAGTGTGGGTCAGCCCTAGCACATACTCTTTATCCAAGAGATTTCAGTTTATTGTAAACAAGTAGTTGTAGGGTGGGGTGGGTGGCCCAACTTTAGCACACATCTTCCCCCCTCCCCCCCAAAGACAGGGTTTCTCTGAGTAGCCTTGGCTGTCCTGGCACTCACTCTCTTAGCACACACCTTTAACCCAAGAGCTTTCTGTAAACAAGAAATAAATAAAGTTGAGGATAGGTCAATAGGCAGAGCTAGCAACCAGCTGAGAGGGAGTGGACATAAGGAAGTACAAAAGAGGAACATTGAGTAGAACGGTGTTCAAGACAATATGGAAGACGGCTTTTGTTTTATTTTTCCCTTCAGGGATGTAGGAAGTTTAGTTGGGTGCTTTCTCTGCCTATCTGAGCTAGCTAATAGGGTCTGGCTCCTGAATTTTCACTAATAAAATTGAATGGCTGGGATTTTTGTTTTTAGAACAAAATGAATTGTTGCTGAAGGTTTACCAAGTGGGAACTAGGAGAAGGAAATGCGCTAACCAAAGAGCATACAGAAGTTAGACTTGAACTCAAAGTTTCTGACTCCCAGCCTTGTGTCTTCCACCTAAGTCTGGCCTATTATGGAAGGCCTGGGGCAGAGGCCCCAGTGGGGTTTGTATGTGTTGTGGTGTGTGTGTGTGTGTGTGTGTATGTGTGTGTGTGTGTGTGTGTGTGTGTGTGTGTGTGTCTACCCTGGTGTTTGGAGTTGATCAGGGGCTCAGGAGCCAAGGCCTAGTTCTGCTCCCTTCTCTGGCCAGGCCAAGTGGCAGCGTCTGACCACCAAGGGCACTGCCCGACTGGATATGTTTGAACACATCAGCCTGATGACTTTGGAGAGCCTGCAGAAATGTGTCTTCAGCTTTGACAGCAACTGTCAGGAGTGAGTCAAGATCTTTGCCTGGGAATCTGAGCATGGATGACAGGAGCAGGAGGTTGGGAAGGTGTGGGTCCCCTGCCCCCATCAGCCATAGTGCACCAGCACCACCGACTCAGGATGCTAAGGAGCAGGGGGGGTGCGGGGGTTGTGGGGGGAAGCAGGGTCCTCAGCAGAGGTGAGTACTGCTGGTATGACTGATCTGGGAGACTGCTTCTGGGGACAGCTCATTTACTGAGATAGTGGGCCTAGCTTATATAGCTCAAGTCAGGGGGTGGGGAGTAAAAAAAGACCAGGGAGGAAGTACTTCAGCAGGGGCAGGGACTTTTCAATCCTATCAGCTAGATTAGCGGACTGCCGGTCACATGACTTCCGAGAAGCCAGTTCTCTGCTTGGGAAATAGAAGTTTAACTGGCTTTATCATGATGTCTCTAAGTTTGAGTAGGCCCAAGCCTGATTTGGGTAAGGAGCAGCCCTACTCTTTCTGGGCTCTCTGAGAGATGTCTGGGGTATGGGCAACACTCTGCATGCATATTCACACATGTATACCATTACATGTATACCCACCAGGCAACTACATGAACATGCACATACAAGAAACACAAACACACACAAACACATACACATACTGAAAAACGGTATGATTTATTTAATCTAAGCTGATAACCAAGTTTAGTAATCACAGGGGGTTAAAAGTGCCTCCCTCTTTCTCTGTCTAACACGGAGTTAAAGAGTGCCCCACCCCCACTGCCTTTCTGTATTAGTTAAGTTTCTGTTGCTGTGATAAAATACTGTGATCTTATAGCAGGAACGGCATATTTTGGATTACAGCTCTAAAGGGGAAGTCCACAACGGCAAAGAAGGCATAGTGGCTGAAGCAGGAAGCTGATCACATTTCAAGTGCACCCAGAAAGCAGAGAACAAGTGGGGCTATAAATTCTTAAAGTCCACTCCTCCAACAAGGCTCCTATCCTAAAAGTTCTATAAGCTCCCCCAAAGTGTCATCAACTGGGGACCAGATGTTTCAATCCATGAGCCTCTAGGACACACTTCTCAAACTATCTTCCTCCCTCCCTCCCTCCCTTCCTCTCTTTCTTCCTTCCTCCCTCCTTCCCTCCCTCTCTTCCTTCCTTCCTCCCTCCCTCCTCCCTCTCTTCCTTCCTTCCTCCCTCCCTCCCTCTCTCCCTTCCTTCCTTCCTTCCTTCCTCCCTTCCTCCCTTCCTCCTCCCTCTCTTCCTTCTTTCCTCCCTCCCTCCCTCCTCCCTCTCTTCCTTCCTTCCTCCCTTCCTTCTCCCTCTCTTCCTTCCTTCCTTCCTTTCTTCCTCCCTCCCTCCTCCCTCTCTTCCTTCCTTCTTCCCTCCCTCCCTCCTCCCTCTCTCCCTTCCTTCCTTCCTTCCTCCCTTCCTCTTCCCTCTTTTCCTTTCTTCCTCCCTCCCTCCTTCCTCCCTCCCTCCCTCCCTCCTTCCTCCCTCTCTTCCTTCCTTCCTTCCTTCCTTCCTTCCTTCCTCCTTCCCTCCCTTCCTTTCTTCCTCCCTCCCTCCCTCCCTCCCTCCCTTCCTTCCTGCTCTCCTTCATTCCTTAATGGTATTTTCCTATGCTGTCTAGGCCGGTTTGAAATTGAGTAGGTACTTCAGGCTGGATTTGAACTCCATTGTCCAAGTGTTAGGACTGCAGTCACGAGTCACCATGTCCAGCTAGTGGACAGACCTTAAGGATGTTGTATACCTAGCAAGAAGGGCATGAACTCTATTCTCAATTTTCCAACTGGGGGTCATAGTCACAGCTGAGATTGGACAATTGACCCATTGTCATGTAGTCACAGGATGCAAGGGACCTGAAGAGGAGGATAGGAACTTGAGTCAGAAAACAAGACAGAGTTGTAAGAAGTCAGGAAAGAAAAGATGGAACAGAGGCCGAGTGAAAGGGAGATAGGCACAGTACCGTAGCTACCTTCCGATCCTGGAGCGCAAGGCTACTCACAGAAGCAGGAAGGAGAGAGGTTTGCTTGGCTTGATCCCTTTTCTGGATAAATCCTGGTCCTGGAACTCTGGATGGAACCTCTCTGAGGTTTCATGTGTGTCACATTCTTTCTCTCCGGCCTGCTTTGCAGGTCTCCCAGTGAATATATTGCTGCTATTCAGGAGCTCAGCTCCCTCATAGTGAAACGGCACCACCAGCCCTTCCTGTACTCGGACTTCCTGTATTACCGCACCGCGGATGGGCGGCGCTTCCGCAAGGCCTGCGACCTGGTGCACAACTTCACAGATGCTGTTATCAGGGAGAGACGGCGCACTCTCTCCAGACAAAGCATTGATGAGTTCCTGAAGTCTAAGACTAAGTCTAAGACTTTGGACTTCATTGATGTGCTCTTGCTGGCCAAGGTGGGCTCATGTGGAGTCTGAACTGAGAACTTAACCAAGAACCTTGACATTAAATGTTAGATAGAAGTTAGACTTGATCAAGAGAAAGCAATCGATGGAGTTTACAATAACTAAGGACAGGAGACAGAGACATTTTAGAGGTGACTCTGTTGAACACTGTATGAAGGAGCAAAGAGCAGGAAATTGATGAGGAAACTGCAGAGACAGGCTCTGGAGAGGATAGGGAAGATATCCTGTGGGCCCAATGGATATCAGAGCCTGTCTCAGATCAGGATCAGGAGTGCTCAGACACTGTATGAGTTGTGGTCTTGTTTTGTCTTCAGGATGAACATGGTAAGGGACTATCAGATGAGGACATCCGGGCAGAGGCTGACACCTTCATGTTTGGAGGTGAGGGTCCCTGTGTAGGGCTACAGTGAGGGCAAGAGTCAATCAATTCCAATTAGGTATTGTGGGAAGACACCAGATCTTCCATTCTATCTATCCACTGCTTTGCTTGGGGACATGGTTGCCCAAATACTGTTTACTCTGGGGTGCTAAAGCATCCCAGACATCCAGACCCTCCTGTCTGTCCCCTAGGCCATGACACTACCGCCAGTGCACTCTCCTGGATCCTGTACAACCTGGCAAGGCACCCGGAATACCAGGAGCGCTGCAGGCAGGAGGTGCAGGAGCTGCTGAGGGACCGAGAGCGTGAGGAGATTGAGTGGTGAGTCCGTGCCATGAGTATAGCTGTGA
The DNA here is from genome assembly GCA_019843815.1 of Montemys delectorum. Classification (NCBI taxonomy): domain Eukaryota; kingdom Metazoa; phylum Chordata; class Mammalia; order Rodentia; family Muridae; genus Montemys; species Montemys delectorum. The sequence continues at coordinate 4,299 of JADRCD010185781.1, read as the reverse complement.
GCTGGAATGGTAGTTGGTATTTTTTGATTTGGAAAATAGCATTTATTTTTTGTTTGTTTGTCTATTTGCTTATTTGTATGTGTGTGTCTAGTTGGGTGTGTGCATGTGCTAAGTACACATATGGAGGCCAGAGGAACTTTCAGGAATTGGTCCCCCTCCCTCTCTTTTGGGGAGGAGTTTTGAGAAGGTTTCTCTGTATAGCCCTGGCTGTCCTGGAACTCACTCTGTAGACCAGGCTGGCCTCGAACTCAGAAATTCACCCGCCTCTGCCTCCCAAGTGTTGGGATTAAAGGCGTGTGCCACCACTGCCTGGCTAGGAATTGGTTCTCTCTTTCTACCGTATGGGTTCTAGGGACTGAACCTGGCTTCTGAGAATCAACAAGTCTTTTTACCTCAGGAGCCACTCACCTGGCCCTACATTTGATTTTTTTTGGGTCTAGTTATGTAGTTCAAGTTTGCCTTGAACTGACCCTCCTCCTCTCCTGTGTCTACCTGCTGGGATTACCTGACAAACTAGGACATTGCTTCTTCAATCTCTACTGGTTGACCCCTCTGAATTCTTAGATCATATCCTCTGACTACTTTTCTCTTGGCTTATGTGTCCTTTGCTTGTTGCTTGCATGATTCACGCACACATGCACACACACACACACACACACACACACACACACACACACTCATGATAACAGACAGACAGGATCCTAGAGATCCATGAATGACTTTTTTGAATATTATTGTGATCCATGGTATCTTAAGAAATATAGATTCTTGATTTTTGTGAATAACATACTGTCTCTTCCTTCTGGTCTTTAAGTTCAAGTTTTTGGAATTTAAAGAACTTCTGGTGCTCTGTCACAAAGATGTCACTTGTGGTAGTCTATTTAGACTTTTTTTTTTTTTTTTATTCTCCTTAATCAGTCTGGTAATGAACGGGGCAGATGGAGAGTTGGGAAGTATGTATAGAATTGCAGTCAGTTAATGGTGCTCCCCCCACTAACTCAGGTGTGGTTAAGATGTGCTGCATGTTTATTTTCATTAAAAAGACACGGCAAATGGAAATGGTAGATGTAATAACGAACTTTATAGGTCCAGTTTTTTAGATAGTGGAAAATTCCATCTTAGTCAGAACAGACAAGCATTAATTTTTTAACTTACTTTTAAAAAGATTGACTTTTATTTCTGTCTGTGTGTGGGCATGTCTCTTGAGTGTGAGTGCCCTTGAGAGCCAAGAGGTGTCAAATCCCCTGGAGCTAGAGTAGCAGCTGGTTAGGAGCTGCTCTATGTGGGTGCTAGGAAGTGAAATTGGGTCCCCTAGAACAGTGGTAGGAATTCTTACTAATCTTGTTAAGACAGGCTCCCTAAGCTTAGGCTGGCTTTCAACTCGGGGTATAGCCTGAGCTGGTCCTGTGCCACCTTCTGAGTCTTAAGTGGCTCCATTTAATTCTTAAAAGTCTCTCATGTTAAATAAATGAAAAAAAAAACAGTTAAAGATATCCTCTTTGTTTTTGTTAATGGTATCTTTTGGTAAGTATGGTTTTTTTTAAAGAAATATTTCTAAAATATTAATATCTAAAATATGAATATCAAGTTAATTTCTCCAATTTTTTGTTTTGATTTTTCTAATGCTTTATTCTTTGATTCAGAGTTAAGCACGGTGCCTCACTTCTGTTCTCTCAGCACATTCACTAGGTGGTGGCACAAGGATCAGTTCAAAACTATCCTTGCCTATACATGGAGTTCAAGGCCAGCATGGGCTACATGAGACCTTGTTGACAAAAACAAAAATGGTATATATATCCAGGCATAGTGGCACAAGCTTTTAAGTCCAGCACTTGGGAGGCAGAGGCAAGTGGAGCTCTGAATTTGAGGCCAGCCTGGTTTACAGGGAGTTCTGTGCTAGCCAAGGCTACATAGTGACACATTATGTCAAAACAAAGTAAAATCCATAAAGCATGGCTGAGATGATGGCTCAGTGAGTAATGTATGTGTTGATAGCATGAGGACTTCAGTTTGAGTTCCCAGAATCCATGTAAAAGTCTACCCTAGCACTGGAACACAGGGGAGCAGGAGATGGAATTGGCCTTGTCAGCCGGTCTAACCAAAATGCACAGTTCTCATGTTCAGTGAGAGACACTCTCAAAACAGAAAATGTAGAGGGATAGAGAAAGATGCCCAAGGGTGACTTCTGTCTTATACAATACATACCCACACAAATAAAAAATAATGAACAAATATTTTTGATTCACTTTAAATTAACTTTGTTTTTGGATTCATGATCACAGCGATATAGGAAGAGTTTCAGCAAGTGGCTGTGAGGCTGGCCAATACTCTGTGTGTGTGTGTGTGTGTGTGTGTGTGTGTGTGTGTGTGTGCGTGTACACACATGAGGTCCATGGCATGTGTAGAGGTTAGAGGACAACTCTTGGATAGGAATTGGTCCTCTCTTTACACATTGTATGGTCTGGCTACTGAATTCAGATGGTTGAACATGGGTGCTAGCCTTCTAATTACAAGCATTCTAGCAGGCTAGGCCTTTGTTTTTACCGTGTGGTTGGTTATGTGGTGTGTTCCTTAGGGACGACCTGGCCCAGCTACCCTTCCTGACCATGTGCATCAAGGAGAGTCTGCGGCTGCATCCCCCAGTCACGGTCATCTCCCGTTGCTGCACCCAAGATGTTGAGCTCCCAGATGGCCGGGTCATCCCTAAAGGTGTGGACTGTATGGGGAGGTGGCTCCTTATACAGGGGTGGTCCCAGGGGCAGCACTGATTTCTTTCTTCTCCAAAAGGAACCGACTGTATCATCAGCATCTTTGGGGTTCATCACAATCCTTCAGTCTGGCCAGAACCTGAGGTGTGACCCCAACTATTCTCTAATTCTGGAACCCGGGGAAGAGGTGTGGCCCTTAAGTGGAAAACCAGATCTGTCACTCTTCTGTCTCCATTATTCATCTTTTCTGGGACTGGCTGGGTGTGCATAGAGACGCGACCCATCAGCCTAGTCTTGGTTGACCTGCAGGTCTATGACCCCTTCCGCTTCGACCCAGAAAACCCACAGAAGAGGTCTCCTCTGGCTTTTATTCCCTTTTCTGCCGGGCCCAGGTGAGGCGGGAAGGGTTGCGGCGACTGAGGGGCTGATAGCAGGGACAGGGGAAGTTGGGATGGTTAGGTTATGGGTCTCCTTCCTGCACATACTCAGGGTATGTGCAAAGGTCTAGAGAGCCAGGACTAGAAGGCAAAAGGTGGGGCTCTATGCCCAGAGCCTTGTCCTGATCTGTCTTGGACGCTGAGCCTGAGAGAGCTTTGGGACTGGCAATATAATACATGGTGTCCCAGGAACGTCAGCACACCTTCTGCCCCTCAGGCTGGCGAGGCGCCATGGGGACCAGGTCAAGTTCAAACTTTGAGAGCTGGTTAGGTCTCAATAAAATAAGAGGCCTCACCCTTTCCCTCCCACAGGAACTGCATAGGACAGACTTTCGCTATGAATGAGACGAAGGTGGCGCTGGCGCTGACGCTGCTGCGCTTCCGCATCCTGCCAGATGACAAGGAGCCTCGCCGGAAGCCAGAGCTGACCCTGCGCGCAGAGGGCGGGCTGTGGCTGCGGGTGGAGCCGCTGAGCGCAGGCTCACAGTGACCAGACCTTTCCTCTGCCAATCCCAGAATAAGCGGAGACTCACCGAGAGCCAGCAGGGGGCGGTGCAGGACAATAGAGACTCTCGGGAAGCCTGGCTGAGAAGGAGCTGGGGCTGTTGTCTGAGTCTTTCTGGGTGACCCACAGGTCCTGCAGTCTGATGAGAGTTGCACCCAAGCTCAAGAACGGCCTTTATGGTTTTGGCGATAGGGAGGCACCATAGATATTTAAGCAGAAGAGAGACAAGGTTTACTGGCAGATTTGAGGCAGTTTCCTTTTTTCTTTTGTTTTTGAGACAGGGTCTCAGCTTTTAGTGGATATAGCAGGCTGACCCTTAACTTGCAGCAAATCTCTGGCCTGACCTTACCTGAGTGGTGCAAATAGAAAGTGGCCATTGAGCCTGTCATATCCGAAGGGACATTTATTAGAAATGAAGGGCAGTTCCCCAGGAGAGAAGCCTAGGAGCTCTTCCAAACGATATTAAATGATGTGCACGGCGTGTGATGTCTCAGGACAGGGAGGCAGCTTAAATATAAAATGACATCACACTTGCAAGCTTCCTGCGTGGTGGTGTCCTTTCAGGTTCCCATTTATTTCTCTTGGGGCTGGGGAGGTGGCTCAGTGGGGAGACAGGAGGGTCCCAGGGCCTCACTGGCCACCCAGTCCT
>JADRCD010185780.1:0-10568 GCA_019843815.1 Montemys delectorum | reverse complement strand
GAGTTTTTGATCTTAGCCATTCTGACTGGTGTGAGGTAGAATCTCAAGGTTGTTTTGATTTGCATTTCTCTGATGATTAAGGATGTTGAACATTTCTTTAGGTGCCTCTCAGCCATTTGGTGTTCATCAGTTGAGAATTCTTTGTTTAGCTCTGTACCCCATTTTTTAATAGGGTTATTTGGTTCTCTGGAGTCTAACTTCTTGAGTTCTTTGTATATATTGGATATTAGCCCTCTGTCAGATGTAGGATTGGTAAAGATCTTTTCCCAATCTGTTGGTTTCCTTTTTGTCGTATTGACAGTGTCCTTTTCCTTACAGAAGCTTTGTAATTTTATGAGGTCCCATTTGTCAATTCTTGATCTTACAGTATAAGTCATTGGTGTTCTGTTCAGGAAAATTTCCCTTGTGCCCATGTATTCGAGGGTCTTCCTCACTTTCTCCTCTGTAGGTTTCAGTGTATCTTGTTTTATGTGGAGGTCCTTATCTACTTGGACTTGAGCTTTGTACAAGGAGATAGGAATAGATTGATTTGCATTCTTCTACATGCTAACCACCAGTTGAGCCAGCACCATTTATTGCAAATGCTGTCTTTTTTCCACTGGATGGTTTTAGCTCCTTTGTCAAAGATCAAGTGGCCATAGGTTTGTGAGTTTTTTTTGGGTCTTCATTTCTATTCCATTGATCCACCTTCCTGTCACTGTACCAAAACCATGTAGTTTATATCACAGTTGCTCTGTAGCACAGTTTAAAGTCAGGGATGGTGATTCCACCAGAGGTTCTTTTATTGTTGAGAATAGTTTTTGCTATTTTAGGTGTTTTGTTATTCCAAATGAATTTGCAAATTGCTTTTTCAAACTCTATGAAGAATTGAGTTGGAATTTTGGTGAGGATTGCATTGAATCTGTAGATTGCTTTTGGCAAGATGACCATTTTTACTATATCAATCCTGCCAATACATGAGCATGGGAGATTCCATCTTTGGAGGTTTTCTTCAGTTTCTTTCTTCAAAGACTTGAAATCCTCTTCTTTAAAACTGATATAATAATTATAAATATCAAGCAAAGCATTCAGTCTCACTCTTTGTTGTTCTCTTACAAGCCACCTCCCAAACTAATTGTCTGCATTTCTTTTGGCTGCATAAGTAATTTTGAAATATGTAAGCTGTTCTGAAAACCATAGTATAGTGTAAAAACATCAAATAAACAATCGTGCCAATAGAGAGGCTGATACAGGAGAAGCATGATTTGAAGGCTAGTACACAGCAAGACATTGTCGTGTACAAACCAGCAGAGAGATGGTCAAAACAGTTTTTGAATTTATGTATTTACAGTACTTGATAGTAACTGTCCTCTGTCGTTCTTACTGCTACCTTAAATAAACTTTCATCCTTATCCTACTTAGTTTTTACTGTCACATTGACACATCCTAGAGTCCTCTGAGAAGAGGGAACATCACTTGAAGAATTGCCTCCATCAGACTGATATATGGACATGTATGTCTGTGAAATATTTTCTTGATTGATCATTGATATGAGAGGACACAGCCCATTATGGGCACCATCATCTCCTTGTAAGCACATCTGTAGGACATTTTTTTTTCTTTTTCTTTTTTTTTTTTTTAAGATTTATTTATTTATTTTATGCATATGAGTATATGCTGTAGCTGTATAGATAGTTGTGTGCCTTCATCTGGTCATTGAGAATTGACTTTTAGGACCTCTGCTCGCTCTGGTCAGCTCTGCTCATTCCAGTTGGCCCTGCTTGCTCTGGACAGCCATGTTCACTCTGGCCCAAAGATTTATTTATTATTATAAATAAGTATGCTGGCAAGGTTGTAGAGAAAGAGGAACACTCCTTCATTGCTGGTGGAATTGCAAGCTGGTACAACCACTCTGGAAATCAGTTTGGCGGTTCCTCCCAAAGTTGGACATAGTTCTACCAGAGGACTCAGCTATACCAGTCCTGGGCATATATCCAGAAGATGCTCCAACATGTAATAAGGACATGCTCTACTATGTTCATAGGAGCCTTGTTTATAATAGCCAGAAGCTGGAAAGAACCCAGATGTCCCTGAACAGAGGAATGGATACAGAAAATGTGGTACATTTATACAATGGAGTACTACTCAGCTATTAAAAACAATGAATTTATGAAATTCTTAGGGAAATGGATGGATCTAGAGAATATCATCCTGAGTGAGGTAACCCAATCACAAAAGAACACACATGGTCTGCACTCACCGATAAGTAGATATTAGCCTAGAAGCTCAGAATATCCAAGATATAATCCACAAACCACAAGAAACTCAAGAAGAAGGAAGACCAAAGTGTGGATACTTCGATCCTTCTTAGAAGGGGGAACAAAATATCCATGGAAGTTGTTGCAGAGATAAAGTGTGGAGCAGAGACTGAAGGAAGGACAATCCAGAGTCTGCCTCACCTGGGGATCCTTCCCATATTCAGTCACCAAACCCAGACACTATTATGGATGTCAGCAAGTGCTGGCTGATAGGAGCCTGATATAGCTGTCTCCTGAGAGGCTCTGCCAGTGCCCAACTAATACAGAAGTAGAGGCTCACAGCCATCCATTGGACTGAGCACAGGGTTCCCAATGAAGGAACTAGAGAAAGGACCCATGGAACTGAAGGGGTTTGCACCCCATAGGAGGCACAACAATATGAACTAACCAGTACCCCCAGAGCTCTCAGGGACTAAACCACCACCCAAGAGTACACATGGAGCAACTCATGACTCCAACTACATGTGTAGCAAATGATGGTCTTGTGGGACATCAATGGGAGGAGAGACCTTTGGTCCTGTGAAGGCTCTATTCTCCAGGGTAGGGGAATTCCACAACCAGGAAGTGGGAGAGGGTGGGTTAGTGAGCAGGGGGAGGAGAGAGGGAACAGGGTTTTTTTTTTTGGAGGGGAAACTGGGAAAGGGGATAACATTTGAAATGTAAATTAAAAAATATCTAATAATAAAAAAAAGAAAATCCAGCAAGCATGTGCAGAAGTCAGCACTTTACATGCTCTAGTTAAGTATGTTCTCATTAGTTGTGTTGAGTATTTGTATTTATCCAATAATAAGCAACAACACAAAAACAGTTCCTAAGATAATACAGGCCAGCTTTAAGTCAGATTAGACTAGTGTATATGAGCCTCTCTTGGTAATTTATATGAAAGCTTACAGAAAGTTTTTGGGGAGTAATTTGGAATGGTTAATGAGGACCAGATTGTAAAGTGAAGGCAAAGGTTATGCTTTAATCATTATTTATAGATCCTAGCTATAAAACTGGAATGCTGAGTAAATATTCGAGACAAATTACACTCTGTGTTTAAGTTGTGTTATGCTTGCACAACAAACGGAAATCATTTCAAGGTTTTATAGAGAAGTGCTTTCATGAGGACTTCCAGTATGTTGTAAGAGCATGGTGGGGCATAGTTGTCAGGAGACAAATTGGAAGGCTGTCCCTGTCATTAAAAGAAACAATCAGAATTTGGTCTGAGGAGGTTTGGTAGTAGTAAATAGAGAAGGGTCCATAAACTTCATTGGTAGAGTCTAAAAGTTGGTGCCAATAGTATTAGAACCAAAGTTGTAGCTGTGGTTTTTTCTTTCTTTCTTTTTTTTTTTTTTAGCTCTGATGGTGGTACCTTGAATTTGGTGCTGTGATTAGAGACTCAGATGTGGAGACTCAGATATGGAAACTTGATCAAGTTAGTTTTTTTCCATGTCAGATGCTACTAGAATGACAAGTAGCAAAAAATGCCACATTCTCCTGATACAAATATGTTGGAACTAATGGAGCATGAATCTTCTGTGAAGTCTAACTGTAGACAAGTAGGTGCCAGTTGAGGTGGCTCAAGCTTTTAGTATGAGTAGAGGCAGAATTGTCAGAGGAGTTATTAGGAGCTTTGATAGCTTATTTTTATTGCTGCCTGTTAACTAATGAATTTATTAATTTAATTAACTAACTTAGTTTCTAGTAAGGAGTTTGCAGTGTGGCCGACCTTCAACTCCTAAACCTGCTGCATGCATCCAGCATTGTTGAGTTCATATATGCATGCCACCTTGCCCATTAGGTTCGTTGGGTTGGGAAAAATTTCAGCGCAGGAAGGAAAGTTAACTAGTTACAATGAATGATCGCAGGATGCTAAAGACAGCAAGCTAAACAGTTGGAAGTGGCACATACCTTTGGTCCCTGTACTTTGTAAGTGGATTCAGGAGGATAAGGAGTTCAAAAGGCCAGCTTTGGGTAGAAAGGGAGTTCATCAAGAATTGCCTGGTTATGGAATATTTTCTGAAGAAGCAGAAGTGAAAGATCTTTAAATGTAGTATCTTAGTTACATATTGCTGTAATAAGACACCATGATGAAGGCAATTTATAAAAGAAATTGTGTAATTTGGAGATCATGGTTGCAACAGGTTAGAACCTAGGGCCATCATGGCAGGGATAATGGTAGCTGGCAGGTAGTCATGTCTCTGAAGCAATAGCTGAGAGCTCATGTTTTGAAGCAGAAGGCAGGGAGAGCTAACTGGGTGTGGTCTGAGATTCTCAAACTTCAAAGCTCACCCCCAGTGACACACCTCCTCCAACAAGGCCACACCCAATAGCCCTTCCCAAATAGTTCCACCAACTGGGGATCAAGTATTCCTATTATGAGCCCATAGAGGCCATTTCCCCATTAAAACCAGCATGCTGATGAGAGAGTAGTAGTGACAAAGGAGGAGAAAGTCGATGAGCAACAACTACAGTGTTGATGAGCTATGACAGTTTTGTAAACTATAGTGTCTGGGAGGGATATTGCACATAACAAGGCTAGAACATGAAGTCTTGTTACAGCGACCACTTAAAAGAGATGAATTCTGTTAAGAACTAAGGATTATCTTTTTAATTGACTGCTACTTAGCATAATGCTGCTTGTCTCATCAAGTGTAACAGAATATTCAAGTAATTGCTCGCTCACCATTTGTCACAGCTGTCATGGAACTTGTAACTGTATTGCAGATAAGAATGGATTAATGTGGGTATCAGTGAATTATGTTTTCAGATTTCTTCTTAAATAGGCTATTGTAGGTGAAAAGCAGTAACTTCATATTTCTTATATAGATAACAGAGAAATGTAAGATTTACCTGAAAAAAATTTCAAATTTTCATAATGATAAAGCAAAGCACTTGATGAACTCATGAATACTGTGATGCTGTGAGGAGATGCCAGGACCAAGGAAGAGCTATGGGAGTTGAGGATAAGGTGACTAGAGGAAGGAGCTAGGGCTTAGAACTCTTGAGCACAGCTTCTGTCCTGCATCCATCACATGGTTTGTCCTTGTTTGCTTTCTTGACCACAAACAATTTGGGGAGAAAAAAGTCTATTTGGTTAACATGTCACAATCGTAGTCCATCCTTCTGGAAGGTCAGGGTAGAAACCCAAGCAGGAGCAGGGGTAGGAACCATGGAAAAAAGCTACTTTCCTGCCTTGTTCTTCATGTTTGCTTAGCTGCGCCTGCCCACATCAAGTATTGATCAAGAAAATGCCCCATAGATGTGCCCGTTGGCCAATTTGATGGAGGCAGTTCTGTAATTGAGGTCTCCTCTTCCCACGATAGGAAACTAGCTTTCCTCTAGAGGCATATGTCACGTTGACAAAAATTAACAAGCACTCTTTTTTGTTTTTTAAACTCTTTCTACTGAGCTTGTGGGTAAGACATTTGGATACTGATAACAATCTGTAAAAATCATATGGTAGAAATGGGAGCATGAATCAATTACAAGAGAGAGTTGGAAGAGCTTGCCAGAAGAAACTTATCATCTGTCAATTGAATGAGAATGTATAATAAGTAATATAAGCACATGTTTTAGTGCATATACTCTCATTCATATACATGTATGTGTGCATGTGTATGCTGTGTACATTCAAATGTGCACACACAAATGTGTTTGTGTTAGCTGTATGATTTCTATTCTACAAGTTATCTGTGTTTATGTATTTTCCCACTAAATACGATGGTTGCTTTCCTGTATACATGTGTCTGTTCTGTCATTGTCTTTCATAATCTTAGTTACTTAATTGTAATAAAAGTGCAATTCTAAGCCTGGGCTCTGTTTTCATTTTTTTTTTTTAAATAGCAGCCCCTAAATGGTGACTCATAATCGTCTGTAACTCCAATTCCAGGGAGTCGAATGCTTTTTCTGATCTAGTCAGGCACCGTGTTGCCCAGATATAGACAAAATGCTTACCCATATGAGATAAAACAAATAATTCTAAAATAAAAATTAAATAACATGTATAGCCTTTTCCACAGCTAAATTACACAGTTTTACAATGAGCAAAGTGGGACATCTTGAAGTCTTTTCTAATGATTTTTAAGGATTTACTTTTATGTGTATGTATGTGTATATATATGTGTATATGTATGTGTATATGTATGTGTATGTATGTGTATATGTATGTGTATGTATGTGTATATGTGTATATATGTGTATGTATGTGTATACATATTTGTATGAGTACATACTATGGTGTGTGTGAGGGCATGCCTATGGTGGCAGGAAGACTTTGAATTTTTAGAACTGGAGTTGTTGATGGTTGTGACTCATCTGAACCCAACTCAGATCCTTTAGACCAGAAACAAATAACTCGGACTCGTATTTCTAGCCCCAGATTTGAAAGAAAATGTATGTTGTCCGATATGAAATCTTGAATTCATTTGGACATTTTTGTGATGGGGCAGCTAGGCCTGTTCTCTCTCGTTGTTCCCATCGAGAAAGACAATAGGACCGTACCTAGCTTTCGGGCAATTTTTCTCCTGACAAAAGATTGGGCACTTAACCCTGCAGTTAGACCCTTAGCCCTGTAGTTGGGCAGTCCTTTAGGTATGGGGTTGCTGACGAGAAAAAGAACAAGGCACAGACAGACCCGTGTGTAGGAAGGGAGACACTCCGGCCCACTGGGAACTGCCAGTGAGAGCATCATGCTGTCAGCGCAGGAGTGGTGCAGAGAGGGTGGTGCAGGACTCACACAGACTGCTGTCCTGCCGCCAGCGGATGTTTCTTTCAGAAGGGTTGTTTCTGAGGTAAGGTAAGTAGGCAAGAGTGCAGATCTCTGGAGGAGGTGTGGGTGAACGATAGCCTTTCTCTAGATGGAGGCTATTATTCTTGGACAGTTTCACCAAGTACAGAGCTGAAGGGAAGTCCAGGGTCACACAAAAAGGTCTCAGCAGTGTGCTGAGCTGTTCCTGCTTTTTTGTGTTTGCTGTTTGCTAAATGTGTTTCATGCTATCACATTTCTGGGTACGCAATGTGTGTTCTTCTTAAAATGTCTTTTGAGTCTTACAACGTTGGTTACATTGTGGTTGTTCAGCAGACATGTACAGGAAGATGCGGTCTTCTTTTACAGAATTTCAGTTCTGACTGTGAAACTATGGTAAACAAAAGTTAGGAGTTTCTCCAAAGTCAAAACGGATCATGTTTCCCTTGTTCAGAGTGACTGTTGAACCTGCAGTTGTGTTAACACTCACTTACGGTGGTCCTGCTGGAAGTCGACTACATAACTGTATGTCCTACTTATTTCATTACAGAGTTACAAATTTTGTCAAGGGAAACTACAGTTGATTTTAGATCAGTTGGATCCTGGGCAGCCTAAAGAGGTAAGGTTAAAAGATGACTGTCAAATAGCATGTACCTATAGTCTAAGCCACAGTCAGTAGTGGCTGGACTGGGGTTTTTGTTTGTGTAGTTGATTGGGTTTTTTTTAAATTTATTCATGTGTTTGTTTGTTTTTGTTGTTTCTTTTTGGGGTGGGGGCTAGATGCTAGGTGTTTACTATAAGCAGTTCTGGGTTGGTAACCTCAATTAATTTTTCTGTCTGAAATGGACACTTGTATCTCGCTGTGTGCTTGCTCACTCATTCACTTCTTCCTTCCTTTACTTCCTGTGTATCCACACGTGCACATTTGTTCGTGTGTGTGCGTGTGTGTGTGTGTGTGTGTGTGTGTGTATGAAATCCCAGAATCAGCATCAATTGTCATCCTCTATTTCTTACCACCTCATTCATCCATTGGCTTACTTATTCACTCATCCATTGGATTATTCATTCATTCATTGGTCTCTCTCTCTCTCTCTCTCTCTCTCTCTCTCTCTCTCTCTCTCTAGAGACAGAGTCTTTTCCTGAGTCTGGAGGTGTTATCATTATTTAATCCTGGTCTCCAGGCTTTTACCCCACCTAGGACCATTTGGTTCCTGTATAAAGCACACACACACAACCTTAATATTTATAATAAGCCTTAGTAGACAATAAAGCTGGTCAGATGTCTACCTTCTAAGCTAATTAAAATCTACTTTTCTATCAATAACCCTGAGTTATCACTTACGATGTTTCATCTGGGCTGCTCCTAACTCTAATTGGCCAGCCCACAGGGTCATGTTCTTCTGAACTCACCTCACCTATGGCGGTTTCTCCTCCATTCACCTTTTCCCCCCTTGTAGTTCACCTTCAACCTTAAAGCCCACTATAGTTCTCCTCCATCCCCAAAGCCCAAGAAATCTAAACCCCACCTATGTCTCTTCTGCCGGCTATTGACTGTTGTTATCTTTATTTACCAATCAGAAATAACTTGAGTGCAAGGTCTATGTGAGGAGTGTCTCCTGTCTCTGGGTCAACCAGGTTTTTGGGGCCAGCACTTAGCATTACAATAGATAGCAGAAGACCAAACCTCAACAGCCTGGTGCTCACTGATTGTCTGCCCTGGCTGGCCTATGAACATTGGGGTTCCTCCATCTCTGCCATACCATCCCCAGTTGCTAGCATTGCAGATGTACAGCACCCTGCCTAGATATTTATCTGGGTCCAGGGAATGTGAACTTATGTCCTCATACCCCCAGGAAGAATTTCTTTAGAGATTTATTTGGTTCAAGGAATACACATACTCCATCTGTTTCTCCCTAGTTTCAGTTTGAAAAGAATAACATTATGTGTAGTTGTTTACATAGCTATCTCCATTTAGTATTTTATTGTTAAGAAAACCCAGTGTTTGTTTTTAGAAAATCTGATCATCTACTTAATGATTATCTTTAATAGATTATGTGGTATATTATCATGTATAATTATCATGTCTGGAAATATGTATATTCTGGGTAGTGAGTTTTACATATTAAAATTTTGTATTTAATTTAAATTGATTACTTGTAAATATATTCTTTTCAGAAACCTTCTATCTGCTTTCAAGCAGTAAATTTTTAATAGGATTTTATTCTAGTAGTTAACTTTAAATGAGAAATTACTTGATATTGGAAGCGCCTGATTTTTCAGACCCCATTTCCAATCCCCCTAATCCCTGTGCCACAGTTGTGATTAGGAGTTTTTCTTCAGTGGGACTTTATAGATATTTTCAAGCATCTCACATTCCCCCTCATCAGAAACAGCTGAGTCTGTGATGGAGGAGTCTGCTCCTGTCTCTGATGCCTCTCTTCTTGTCGCTCACTGGGCTTCAATTGTTTCAAATGACCAGACTTTGAGTGGAAGCCTGGCCTTGCAGTATTGCCTTTTAGCAATTGTGAGTGTGCAGAGGAAGCTGTGCTCTACTGAAGTGGGGATGTCTTCACTCCCGTCCCTTGGGTCATAGTGTCTTGGGTGAATTCTGATTGGATTCTAAGTTGTCTGATTAGGAAGTAGCCTTTCTGGGGGAATACAGAAATTCAATTTTGCATTTCACCGCTGAATTAGTTTTTCTACTTCAGTGGCTAGAAGGTCAAAAATATGGATCAGCAGAAGAATGAAAATGTTTGCTCAGATTGTTCCATGGGAGCTGTTCAGGGAGGCTGTCAGGGAGGCTTTTCCAGGGACTGTGTGTGCACTGTGCTAGAATTAAAACCCACAATCTGTAGCCGCTCCAGTGGGAGCTTACGAGAGTGGGGAACATCTGGGATGAGGCCACTGGAAAATGCAGCTCAGAGATTCCAATGCAGCCACCGTCCATTTCTCTAGCTGTAACAGTCACTGGTATGCTTACTGTTTCAGACTTCCCTATAACCTATTTTTTGTCTTCTCTATTTAATACTTAGTTTATGAAAAAGTATTCCCAGAAGCCATTTTATAAATGGGTATCTGATTCATTAAAAAATATTTTCTCTGGTGGCTCTACCCTTTCGTAGTTTGTTAATGTGCTGGAGAAATGACATTCTTCTAGCATTAATATCGTTATTTTAAAATCTGTAGGTGAGATACGAAGCTTTACAAACATTATGCTCAGCTCCCCCATCTGACGTCCTGAGCTGTGAAAACTGGACCACTCTGTGTGAAAAGCTGACCACATCTCTGTCTGATCCGGATCCTATGTTCACTGTAAGGAGATGGGCGCCACTCTTCTGCCCACAAGGCGGATTTGATCATTCTCATTAGCTAAGCTATCAGACTTTAGAGTTTTAAACCACAGTACACAGTAGGCAGATGGTTATGGGAAAACAAGGTGTCCAGTTAACATTTGTCTATTTTAAATCACATTCTTCCATCAGTGGAGGTATTATTAGACTGGGGACAGAAAAGGTTTGAGTACCACTTTTGTATTTCTTTTT
>JADRCD010185778.1:0-10608 GCA_019843815.1 Montemys delectorum | reverse complement strand
TGGATGGATGGGTGGGTGGATGGATGGATGGACAGGTGGATAGATGGATAGGTGGAGAAGTGGATGGGTAGATTGGTGGATGAATACATGATGGCTATGTGGGTGGAAAATGAGGTTGGAAGTATGTAGACTCTAGCTGTGTGTCCCTAGCCTGGCGTTCACATCTGGACTCAGTGTTTTAAGGCAGGCAGTGTGGGAGTCAGAGTTGCTCCACAAAAGTTGCCAGATGGCTCTGGTAATGTGGGAAGGTGAGGCAGGAAAGCTCTCCCAACCTGCATAACCCAGGCTACAGGGATGCTGGAAGAAGTAGAGCTACATGTTTGTACACTACCAAGTTTACTTCCTCCCAGGTAGGCCCTCAGAAACTCAGTGCCCCAACTTAGAGTCAGGGGAGAAAGTGTCACTCCTGGGCTGATGTGGCCCAAGCTACAGCAGCACCCACAGCCTCAGGTACAGGAACTGTCACTGAGGTCCACTTCAGGGAACTGAGTCGAGGAGCAGTGAAGTGGCTTGATGACACATGGCCACTGTGACAGACATGAGCACACCTGTGTGCTGGGACTGTAACGTCTGGTCCTGTCTCATGATAGAGCCCTGGGTAGTGAAAGTCACAGCGCCCAGTGACAGCTGCCACCAGCAGTATGGGCCACATGTACTAGCCTCTGGACTTGCAACCATGATCTTGTTTCCAGGCTGGTAGCAAAGTCTCCCAGGGAGCCCAAGGTGTGGACATTGATGGCCTCAGAGGGCCACAGGCCATACCAGTGGCTGGCTGATAGTTAGGATGTACGTCACCTACTGTACAACATCCAAAGTGAGCCCCATGTGCCCCACTGAATAGCTCCCCACCAGCAGCGAAGCCCCCTGCACTGGGCTACCACAGGCCTTTATGAAACGCCACAGAGCCAGAGATGCCTGGTGTGACCTTATCTTGCCTCCACATGTGCCTAGGTATGGGTATCAGGCCCTGCAACTCTGTGCATAGCTGACACTTGCTGACAGCAAAAATTTGCTTGTCCACCTGTTGGAAGGTTTTGTTTAAGATCTTTTTTTAGACAAGTTCTCACTCTGTAGCCCAGGCTGGCCTGGAACTCACAGATCCGCCTGCCTCTGCCTCTCCAGTGCTGGGATCAAAGGCGTGCGCCACACCCAGGCGGTCTAAAGGTTTGGCCTCCCAGATTTACATCTCTGGAGGGAAGGCATGGAGCAAACCTGCACTGTGGGTTGGAAGTGTGAAACCAGCTTGGGCTACATAATAGGCCCCAGGCTCAAGAAAAATCAGGGTTGTGGCTGTAGCTGAATGGTAGAATACCCATCTAGCACATGTGAGGTCCCGAGTTCTATTCCCAGCACGCCATAAACCAGGATCAGTGGTGAACACCTGTCGTCCCAGCATTCGCTTCAGGTAGAGGCAGGAGGCTCAGAAATTCAAGGTTACCATCAGCTACATAACGACTGTGAGGCCAGCCTGGGCTACAAGGCAGAAAAAAAAAAAATCCTGTTCTTCCTATAGGCAAGGCATAAAGAAGACCAGAGGGCTGGGTCCCCTGCCCTGCATCACTTAGTGATACCCATCAGGCTCCTGAATCCACAGCACCATGCCTGTCACCCTGTGTCCACCACATGGCCCTTCCTTAGGGACACCCTGTGGATGCAAACAAGGTTACTAGGGGGTGGGGAGGGGGGGCAGGACAACAGGAAGTAGAGAGCCTAGCCTGTCAGCCTTGGGGTGGTGCTGCTCCTCATTACAGAGCTGTACTGACACCGGTGACAAAGGCTTTCTTCACCAGCCATAGTGACACTGCCATGCCAGGTCTGGGGTCAGAGCTGTCAATGGTGGGCAGGCCCACCTCTGAAGACAACAGCCCATGGCAAGGGACCATTGCCTACCATGTGGGCCCCAGAGGACGGCCATGAGGCAACATCGCCCTGTTCCCTAGGGTGACCACATTCTGTCATTCAGTCACCCTCAGACCTTGTGGTGACCCAGAAGGCAGTCAGTCCCCTGTAGAGATAGAGTCTGGGGAATCTGGGGACACCAGCACCACACCGTGATAAAGACAGAGAACCCTTGCAGCTGGCAGCACGGCACCCTGAGCACCACAGATTTGTGGACATTGCTGTGGGCACAGCTGGAGAAACAAGTGTGGCGTCCAAAGAACATGCAAGAGTGCAGGAGCACACTGTAGTGAGTGCCATGCTGCCTCACACGCAGCCCACAGCATGTCCCATGGAGCAGGGACACGTTCTACTTGACAGATGAGGAGACTGAAGCCTGGACATAAGGACCTACTGGTCTCACCAGGCAGTGGTGGCGCACGCCTTTAACTCCAGTACTTGGGAGGCAGAGGCAGGCAGATTTCTGAGTTCAAGGCCAGCCTGGGCTACAGAGTGAGTTCCAGGACAGCCAGGGCTACACAGAGAAACCCTGTCTCGAAAACAAACAAACAAAAAAGACCTACTGATCTCAACTCCAATATGTCCCACCTCCCCTGGTTGTCACAGGCAGCCTGAGCTCAGGGCCTGCTGGGGTTGCCCAGGTTGTCCCTTGTACACTCCAGGCAGCTGATTCCATTGGCCAATGGGTATTCCTTAAGGATAGTACAGTCCACAGTGTGGGTGTTCCATGCTAAGCAGGGGCCACAGCATGTGGACAATCGGTGACCTGGACAGAACACTGGTCCTCGATCCCATCCCGGAAGCATATTGAGGACATGTATGACCGTCACAGTGGGGAGCGCCTAGCACAGTGGGTAGACGCTGGAGATGCTACACAGTAGCCTGCAGGGAACAATCAAGAACAATGTCCCCAGCACTCACACTGAGAAGAGCATCAGTTCTATGATGCTCTAAGAGGCCTATGTGTGACGGCGCAGGCACCAAGGAACAGCAAAAACAGCCCCAGCAATGAGTGGATGCAGGCGGCCCAACTCTCAAGCCACCTAGTCCTGGTAAAAC
This sequence comes from Montemys delectorum, assembly GCA_019843815.1. Taxonomy (NCBI): domain Eukaryota; kingdom Metazoa; phylum Chordata; class Mammalia; order Rodentia; family Muridae; genus Montemys; species Montemys delectorum. Next base: position 7,650 of record JADRCD010185778.1, on the reverse strand, counting down.
TGAGGCACAGACCTGCAAACATGAATACATGGGGCAGCAGGGATGCTGAACAGTGAAGCACCACCTGTTCACATTTGGTCTTCTATATACTATGCTACTGTGCAAGGCCAGGGAATGCACCTGAGCTCTGTAGACACCTCAGCCTTGCCCTGCCTTGGCTATCATCCCCAGCCTGCTGTCCCTCCAGTGACACCTGGCTGCATCACTCCTGAAGGCATCCAGTCAGTGGCTGACAAAGTGCACAAACAGCCCAGGGGCTGGTCTCTGTATTCACCATGCTCCTAGGGCCACATAGGCTGTCCTTAGCAGGGCCACTCGTACTGTGTGCCAGCTGGAGAAGAAGCAAACCCATGCAGGTCACCATGGCTCCAGCCACCTCAGACTCAGGATAGGCCTGACCACAGAGTGGGGACAGCACTGTACTGGTGGAAACTCCAAGTCCTTAGAAATACAACCTGTCCCCTCTTTTAGAGACAGGGTCTTATGTTGCCCAGGCTGGTCTTGAACTCCCTATGTAGCCTGAGATGATCTTGAACTCCTGATCTTCCTGCCTGCACCTGGGCCTGTACTCTAAACACCTGGTTTGTGTGGTGCTGGGGATGAAATATGTCTTTCTGGGAATCAGTTCAAGGACCTCATGGGGGAGGGGCAGCACATCCTTGGCTTCCTGGGATGGCCTGAAGCCACCAGGGTCTGGAGACAGAAGCAGCAAGTAGGGAGCCAGCTGAGGCCTCCTTCCCAGGGCAGAAGTCAGGCCCAACCCTTGGGCCACCCCCGCCGGATCCCCGGCCTTTGGCCGCCCAGCCCACGGCTTGGGACAGGAAGCTGGGAGCCAACCTCCTGCTTTATTTAGAAAGCTGGGCCCAGCCCTGCCCGGCCTCGGGGACAGGGATTTCTAAGCAAGAGTTCTGGGTGGCTGGCTCCCCAGTGACAGCACTGCTCTGCCCCAGCCTGGAGCCACACAGTGAGGCAGAGGCCCCTAGGGTCTGCAGAGTCTGAGGCCATAGGGACCTCTGAACAGTTCTGGAACTGGAAGCTTTGTCGGCCAGAAGGGTCGCTCCTGCTAGTCTCATGCCCATCACTGCTCACCACCAGAGCCACCTGAGTGCCCCAGGTCAAGCCTGGAGTGTGTCACCCTACAGCAGGAAGGTGCACACAGTCCTGTGTGGCTTCAGTTCTGAGAACTTGCACTGGCCACCAGTTAGTTTTGCCCGTTATTCTTTATCAGGCACCACCATGCATGACTCATGGGGGGTGTCTAAGCCTGTGTACAATTAGTGATGTGTAGGGATGCAGCTCACTACCCTGCAGTGACCGGGACGCCCACCGAGAGAACAATCTGGCAGTCAACTCTCTGCCTGGCTGAACAATCTCCTCAGGCCACACAGGGACTGGAAGAACAGGACAGGATACAAAACCCACTCCCAGGCTGTTCGCCACAGGTGCAGACCCAGCATGAGGGTGGTGGCTTCAAACCTGGGGAAAGAGGTCAGAATCCTGCACAGAGAGGGGGATTCTTCCCAAGGGACCACTCAGGGTATGGGTCAGGGGACCCTGCCTGCTCTGGAAGGCAGGGCTCCAGAATAGCAATCTCTGGCCTGCTTCCACCTCAGGTAGCAGGGCACAGGGTCTCCACCCTCCAGACAGCTGATGTGAAATGAGGGACAGCTCATCAGTGAGGCTGTGCGCAGAAGGATAGAGCAGGGCTCACAGAACCCCCACCCCCAATACCTGGGACAAAGAGACTGCTAGAGAATCAAGGTCATGGTCACCTCCTCCAGGAAGCCCTCACAGCAAGACCCTGAGTAGTGAGTGTCCAATGCTCACTCTCCTGTCCTCCCTTTACCCTTCTGCTCTTGTCAAGCCAATCCGAGACTCCACAACAGGCGCAGGACCCTTCAGTGGAAAGGGTGTGACTGCAGATGCAGGTGCCCTGAGGGCAAGGTGGCAGCTAAGAACCAAATCGCCTAGGGTAGAGGCATGGTGCTGGGTTCAGGTCAAGGCAACGCTGCTGGTCTGCTTGGCCAGGCCACAGCACAGAAGGCCAGGGCTTCTGAATCTGAGGGGACTTCAAGGCCAGCTTTGGGGACAGGACAGAGCTAGGATGACACAGTACTGGGCTCCGTCAACCAATGTCATCCTTACCTGGCAGCTTCTATCACCGTCTCCAGCTGCTGACCCCCTGCGGAGGTCAGCTAGGGCCATACTGTGTCCCCCCCCACTCCACCCCTGTGTGACTACCCTGAGGCCACTGCTGTTCGCTCTTGGCTGCTCTGTCCTCTTCTTATTCCACCCTTCCTGGAAAGCTGCATAGAGCTTTGAGGGAATCCCACCATGTTGGGGAGAAATAACCAAGGCTCCATGACCCTGAGAACCACACAGGCCACAATCGACATAAGGCAGCGTGTGCCCCCACCTGACGCCTCCCATGGGACAATTCTAGTATCACTGCCCTCCAGCCCTCCTAGTCAAAGGCTCCTCACAGTCCTCTCCTCGGGTTCTCCAAGGCCACCCATTCCTGAACTGCAGCTCACCTGGGATCTGGGAGGGGCAGGCAGAGCTCCCCGGTCTGTTTTGTAAACCCCCACAGGGCCCAGGCCACCCTGCCCTCATTTTGGACTCTTATTTGGGGTGACAACAAGAGGACCTGGGCTCCCTGGCTCCCAGCAACAGGTGGGCCTTGAGGAGTCAGAACCCTGGGGAGTGATAGACACATGTTGAGCTTCCCTGGGGTGGGTGGGGTGAAGACAGGACAAGACTGGACCCCCCTGGAGACAAGACAGGGGCACGGAGGCTGCAAGGCTGCCTGCTGTCAACCTACTGGGCTCAGGCGCAGCAGAAGCCCAAAGAAGACAACCCACCCACTCTCCAGCACCCAGCTCCAATGTGGAGGAATTCAGAGGATCTATGGAACACGGAGGGAGACTGAGGCGTACCCACGAGAAGGAACAAGCCAGGAGCAAAGCAGTTTGTTTGGGTGTATAGTCCTTGGAGGTAGAGAAGAGGGTGCAAGTGCAACCCTTTGGGAATTGACTTGGGGAATCTGGAAGCCAATGGGGTATCATGGGGGCAAGAGAGCTTACAGGGCTCACCCGAGGCTGTGTGGGGACAATGGAAAGGAGAAAGCCTCCGTGGTGCGGCAGGGCCAGGGGCCAGCTCCCTGCAAGAATTCTCAGGAGCGACAGAAAGCAAGTCTCCCAGGGTCCTGGAGCCCGACGTGGTCAGCAGATACAGAAACTCACCTCGGACATCAGAGGCAGGAGGCTGACCCCGAATGAACCTAAGGCCTGGATAACAGTGAGGCAGGCTGGCCACGGAGGGTCGCACAGTCTAAGCCCAGGAGACCACACGGGAGAAGCTGGCCACCACAGGCCCAAGCCACCTGCACCGCTCAGGGTGCAGCGATCCCGGAAGGGCTGACCGCTGCAGGGCAGCGCTGACCAGTTGCCCCGAGGACACCCGGGGTGGCCCGACCAGCCGCGGGCAGTGGTCTGAAGGGGTCGCGCCCGACTGTCACCGCGCGCTACTCGCCCGAGACCAGAGACCGCGGCGGCGGGTGCAGCGCCCTGCGCGCGCGGAGACCCCGGCAAGGCCCGGATGCCCCGGGCACCCACCCGGTCCCCGTGACAGAGGTCCCGCGGCACGGGCACGCAGCTCACCAAGCAGCAGCAGCTTGAGCTCGCGCCGGGCGTCGCGCTTGTCCCGCCGCAGCTGTTTCTCGATCTCCGCGTTGATGCGCTTCGACTCCTTCACCTCGTCGCTCAGGCAACACGCCATCATGGACTCCAGAGTCATCGTCGCGGTCCCCCGGCTGCCGCCGGCCCGGCCCTGCCTCGCCCGGGTTCCCCGAAGGCCTGGCCCGGCCCCAGAGGCGCGTCCACCGTCCGCGCCGTGCAGCGCAGCTGCCGCCGCCGCCACCCGCAGCCGTCGCCACCGAGCGCCGGCGCCCGACGACCTGAAGCGCTGCCACGGGCCCCGCGACGGGCAGGCGGCGCGGCCAATGGGAGGGGCCGCACGGCTGCGCGCGCGCGCCGCAGGGACAGGCCTTGAGAACCGCCTGGGGGCGGGGCCTCGCCGCTCGGGGGCGGGGTCCGGAGGGCGCGGCGCAGGCGCGCGTGGGGTTGCGTCGACGTGGGAAGGGGTTGAGCGGTTCGCGGCTGGGCGCGGACGCCGAGGATTGTGGGAATGGGGAGGACTCGGCAGCCCGAGCTCGGTTCCTTTCGGGAGGCGAAGCTCCTCTCGGCTCGGGGAAGTGCCGCTCGGCTACACTCGGCTCCTCTCGGCGCCGCTCGGCTCCTCTCGGCTCGGGGAGGCGCCGCTCCGCTGCGTTCGGTTGCGCTCGGCTCCCTCTCGGCTCCCCGAAGCTGTGCTCAGAGCGCGAAGCCAGGAGAGAGGCTGCCATTCTTACCTGGAACGAGCTCCCGCAGAGGCCATCACCGCCTGCGGATGTGAGAAAACGCCCTGACCTGGCTCACTCATCCATTCTTAAGCAGAGCTATTGTGTGCCAGGCAGAAATTCATGCCCTACTGTATACAGTACATTCATGCAGCACTCACAAGTATGAACAAAAGGTCACAAGTATGAACAAAATGCTTGCTGTAGAGTATGCACTGATGCGGCAGCCTGCTGTACCTCAGGCATTAATATCACGTCTACTGTATATCAAGCCTTAAGGGAACACCCATATGTAACTGCCACATTCACTATGAATGCTGTGCCTGCTGTATACCACATATTGTACACAGCCCCTATTGTATACTAAGTGCTGATGCAACACAGCACCTCCTACTAATGCCTGACTTTATACATACATATATATATATATATGTATATATATATATATAGTCAACCAGGCTTACTGGCAGGTGAGGAGTAAGTATTAACACTCTGCCTGCTGTATAGCACCAAGCACTAACTTATGCTGTTGCTGTGCATGTGAACGCCCATGCATGTGGTTTGCATGTGCTGGAGTGGAACCCAGGACCCTGCATGTTCCCTGTTGGTGGGCCAATCTGAGTCCCCTAAGTTTTAATTAACTCCTGAGAAGTGTTTTCCACCTTCCAGAAAGAGGCATGAGTACACAGTCAGTGCTCAATCAGGGCATTAGTAAGAGACAACTTGAAAGCCAGGGCTCTGCTGCATGTGTTCCTGTCCCAGTCCCAGTTCCTCGCCCAGCCTTGAGATAAGACCGAGAGGGGAGGGTCAAAGTCCCGCTTTACTAGCTGATTGGGGTTGTAGGGAGATTATTCCCCCGAAACTTTCATACTGGGGCCTCTATCCCCACCCCAAGAGTTCACTGCCCAGACAAGGGGCTCCCCGAGTGGCCCAATGAGGTCAAAGTTCCTCTTGCAGCTCACAGGCACAACCCTTGAGCCTTGACCTTTCCAATGCTGGAATGACAGGCATATGCCATCACGCCTGTTCACATTTATCTCTGCGTGCATACATAGTTCCCTTTTCTTAAAATAATTTACTCTTATTTTAAACGCACTGACATTTTCCCCACATTCATGTCTGTGAGGGAATCACGTCTTGGGAGCTGGAGTGACAAGGTGGCTGTGAGCCCCCATGTGGACGCTGGGAACCGAACCTGGGTCCTCTGCAGGAAGAGCGGGTACTGTACCACCGAACCATCCTACCCCTCCAGTCCCTGTGATCTGCTCTGTCTGGGTTCATGGGTTAGGGATCATCACCTGGTAAATTGTCGCCAAGAAAAGGTTCCAAGTAGCCAGGCGGTGGTGCACGCCTTTAATACCAGCACCCTGGAGGCAGAGGCAGTTGGTTTTCTTGTGAGTTCCAGGCCAGCCTGGTCTACAGCCAGGACAGTCAGGGGTACACAGAGAAACCCTGTCAAAAAGGGGGGCAGGGAGAAGTCCCAGGGGCTGAGGGTAGTACTCAGCTCCTAACAGAGCTTTCTAGGCAAGCATGAGGACCCAAGTTCAAATACAACGCCCACAGATGGCCGTGCACACTGGCGACTCCACCCCAACCCAACACTGAGGTGGAGACAGGTAAATCTGGGTGCTTATGGCCTAGTAGACTGGCCCAGGGCCATAGTGGAGGATACTCAATGGCCAGTCTGGCCTCCACGTGGGTGAGCACACCCAAGGCCATGTGCACTTGCCATCAAGGAAGGACAGTTTGAGGCTCTGTAAACCAGACTGGGCCGAGCCGGACTGCAGCTTCCTCCTGCCTCAGCCGGTTTGGGGTTGGTGATTCCTGTGCTCCTAACTGACCCAGGATAACTCTTGTTCTTAATGACGGTGACACCCGGCCCTCTTCATGGGGACAACCAAAGCTATTAAAGAACAGAAAACTACTGGGCACAGTGGCTTAGGTCCTTCCACCCCCCCCAACATAAGTTTTCTTATTATTATTTGGTAATTTCATATCATGTACCTGATCACACTCACTTCCCCACCCCACCCCCCAGGCCTACCCTCTACCTTATGAGCCCCCCAAAAAAAGAAAAGAAAAATTTAAAAACCCACAAGTCCAGTTTGTGTTGCTCATATAACACATACCAGAGCGTGGTCACACTCTCTGGGGCTCACCTGCACACAACCCGTCCCCACCCACCGGGAGCCAATGACTTCAGGGAGCTACACTTCAGCATCCTTAACAATTCTTACGAGGTATGTCGGATAGCTGTCTGTCTAGGGTATTACTTTCGGGGGTAGGGTGGGAAGCAGGGGTTGTCACAGAAGCCTTCCATGTCCCTTCCCCTCAACTGTGCACCGGCACTACAAAAGTAGCCCTTTCCAGTCGGGAGTATGGAGCACGGACTTCCACGTGGTCTACAGCATCAGACATCCGTGTGGTCCTCAGTGGTGACACCTGGTAGCTCAGCCTGGGAAGCCAAGACAGGTAGGTCTCTGAGTTTAAGGGTAGCCTAAGCTAGTGAGTTCCAGTCAAGTTTTCATAGTGAGACCCTGTCTGGAAAAAAAGAAAAAGAAAGAAAGAAAGATAGATAGATAGATAGAAAGAGAAAATAAATAAATAGATAGATAAAATAACCCAGAAAGCTGAGCCCTATGGTCTAGGCCTATCACCCCAGCAGCTGGGAGCCCAAGACAAGAGGATTACAAGTTTGAGCAGAGCAGGAGAAATTAGAAGTTACCCGCCGGGCGTTGGTGGCACATGCCTTTAATCCCAGCACTTGGGAGGCAGAGGCAGGCAGATTTCTGAGTTCAAGGCCAGCCTGGTCCACAGAGTGAGCTCCAGGACAGCCAGGGCTACACAGAAAACCCCTGTCTCCAAAATCAAAAAAAAAAAAAAAAAAGTTACCCTGTGGTGTTAGTGAGCCTGCGTCTCAAAATCAAGAGCATTGGGGGTTATCACCAACACCAGAGGGAAACTGAGGCCTAAGCGGAGGCAGTGGCCTGAGAGTACACCGCCATTAGAGACAAAGTCCAGCTGCTACACCCTGCAGCCTGACTAGCCGCTCCCTTCTTTCTCAGCCTTGGCCTGTGCACCCCAGGGATGGAAGGTTTATGGGTCCATCTTGGGCTGGGGACAAGGCCACCACTCCCTGTCTCAGGGCCTGGACAAAGGTACGGATACCACAGAAGCCTTGGAAAGCTCTCAAGAACGCACTGGGTGAAAGGAACTCAAGTCCTTCACGCAGCCTGGAAAGGACCGCCCCCCCC
>JADRCD010185772.1:0-10685 GCA_019843815.1 Montemys delectorum | reverse complement strand
GAAGAATTATAAGAAGTCCCACTAAAATGTTGTAGTAGCAGAATGTCTCTGTGACCTTGGCAAGAGTTCATAGAAAAAGCTGAAAAATTGACCAAAACCAAGTGTTTCATATGTAAATGTGTTATTAATTTTAATTATGTACATATGTAAGTTTACACACATGAATGCATTACCCACATTGGCCAGGACACATCCAGTACCCTATACCTGCAGTCATGGTTGCTGTGGGCTGTCAGATATAGATGCTGTCATACCAAAACAGGTGTGTAAGTGAAGTACATACTCTTGACAGTTACACTACCTATCTATCCCATGAAAACTGATTTGAAACATGGAGCCTAGGGAGAACATCTTAAAATTTTATTTTATCTTTTCTTTTTGGCCAAAGTAAATGGAAACCCAAGGTCACATGCATAGGAAGGAGTCAAACAAAACAAAACAAAACAAAACAAAACAAAAACAAAACAAAAAACACTCACTCCCAAACTCACGCTTAATACTACTTTGTGCTTAATTACATGCTTCCATTATTATCACAAAGTTATAAGGTGAGTCTTAACTAAAAGATTCCTGGAAAGACAAAAGGATTATCAGATATTTAGCTTTTCAAATTGTAAAGGAAAATAGTAAAAAAACAAAAATGAAGCCTATATGTATATTTATCTGTCAACCAAGTATTTAACCTAAAGCACTGTCTCTGGAACTAGATGTCAGAAACTAACTTGTAGTTTGAAGTCAGAATTTGGAATAATTAGTTCACACAGTGCAGAGAAGACAATTCTGCTAGTGAAAGTGTACATTTAGATTGATTAAACCAAAAGATGATAAATCAAGTGAGGCTCCAAAAGGAATAGTAACAGAAATGAAGGCTTTGACAAGGCAGGGAAGTAAGGTGGAAACAGATGAACAGGAAGACAATCCAGACCCCGCATGGTTTTAAACAGCTACAGTTGCTAAGGTTTTCACAAGGTTAGAATAATTGGGTTAAAGCATTATCTTTATCATTTTACTCTGAAATTATTGTATTGACATCTTGTAAATTGTGATCTTATTGACATATAAACGTGGTTGGATAATTAAGCCTTAAGAGTCATGTTTCTACCAGGTAACTAGATGCTAGAGGACTGCTTGTGGGGTGTGTGGAGTGTTGTATGTAAGGGAGATGATCTTGCTAGCTAGTAGAGAATAGCAGGAGCCTGCTGGGACATGGTGTTGTGGCCAGCCAGTACAGGTGGCACTAGAGTGGGAAAGTGGGCTGGCGGGGCAGGAGAGTTTGTGGGGTGTTTTATTTATTTATTTTAACTTATTGCATTATGATGAGAAAAGTTACATGATTTCAATTTGTCTGAATTTGTTAACATTTAAAAACATATTTTAAGTAAATAGAATTAAATCACATTCTTGTTTCCGAGGTGTTTCGTTTTTAATACTTCCTTCTACAGAGAAACACTAAAAGAAAGGACTGATGTGTAAGGAAAAGGGGAAAAGATTTCATTACCACCTTTTTTGTTTTTTTGATTTATTTTTATTTTTACATTTTTTCCTCTTAATGAATGTACAAATTTCCTCATATAATATATTCTGATCATAGTTTCTTTTCCTTCTATTCCTCTCAGTTCCTCCCCATCCCCTTCCTACCTGGATTGACTCTTTTTCTATTTCTTACTAGAAAACAAATTGTCTTCTAGGGGAATAGTATAACAAAACATAATATAGCAGCATAACACTATCACATTGGAACAGGACAAAAGAAAATAAAAAGGTCCCAGAGAAGGTAAAAGAAGTAGAAATGTACTCATTCATATACTCAGAAATTCCATAAAAACACAAAACTAGAAATTGTAATATAAATGCATAGGACCTGGTGCATACCCATGCAAGCCTTGGGCATACTGCCTCACTCACGGTAAGTTCATAAGTGCTTTGATCATGTTGATTCAGAGAACTTTTTTTGTTGGTGTCATGTATCGCTTCTGGCTCATACAATCTTTCTATCACCTCTTCAGCAGGGTTGCAGGAGCGTTGAGGGGAGGGATTTGATGAAAATATCTCATTTAGAGCTGAGTGTTCTAAGGTTATTCATTCTCTGCATTAGATCTTTCTTAGAGTTTCTGTATATGTTTCCATTTGCTTCAGGAAAACCCTTCTCTGACAAGGTTTGAGCAAGGCATTGATCTATATGTATAGTAGAATATCATGAGTCATTTTATTGCTACTTTTATTTAAAGATCAGTAGCATTATTCTTACTCTATGTCCTTGAACTATTTATCCTCAGGTTCTTAGTCACCCAAGCAGTGTTGTTGTGGTGGTTTAAGTATAAAGGTTTCTCATAGGATCATATTTTGAGTGTCTGATCAACAGTGATTGGCACTATTTGAGGTGTGGCAGGGCCATGTTGGAATAGTTGAGACCTTGTTAGAAGATTTGTTTCACTGGGTGTAAATTTTAAGATTTTAAAAGCCCAAACTAGGTTAAGTGTCTTTCACTTCTTACTAACTGTGGGTAGAGATACAGAACTCTGAGCTACTTCTGACTTCAAGCCACCATGCTTTCTGCCATGACAATAATGGATTACACTTCTGAAACTATAAGAAAGCCTCAGTTAAGTTAATTTTTATAAGAGTAGCAATGGCCATGATGTCTCTTCATAGCAGTAGAACTTTCAGATATTCAGGTATATGTTCCATTTTGTAAACTTGCCCTTAATTAAAATCAGATAACAATTGATCACTATCACAACTTATGACACCATTGCACTAGCATATCTTGCAGTCAGGACATTATCTCAAACTCTATGGAAATAACATGTCTTTTAGGAAGCATTACATAAATACCAGAGCTATCAGAAAAATAGTTAGACAGTTAGCACTAGTAGTTTTTATTGTATATTGAAAGAAAAATTATTGGGAAATTTAGAAAAAAATAGCTATTTGTTCCTTGAAGGAGAAGTGAGATCATCATCAGTTTAGGCAATAATTAAATGGTGAGATAAGTAGAGATAGAAGAGCTTCTCAAGAATGCAGAAGCACTATTGCCACAAATAGCAAGAAGTAATTTCATCAAAAAAAATTCAGCTTTCATCTAAAAGCAAAAGCTACACAGTTTTATGTAGTCTTACAAAGTGAGTTTTCAACCCACCAGCAGAGAAGAAAGCTAGCAAAAGTTCTGAGCAAACCGTCCACTTCTAGCTCCATTTTAGTCAAGTCTGTCCCAAAGAATAATCACAATTGCTTAATTATAACCTCCGACTTCCTCATTTTTTTGTATTTCATTTAAATAGAATGGAATAGAATAAACTAGTTTACATATGGCTATATCAGCATTACCTATTCATTTTATTTCAATATTGTTAATGTCAAATATCGTTATTGCTATATGGTATCAGTAAGAACATTTTGAAGATGAAAATATATTTTCCTCTTGCTAAAATGTCAAAATAAAATTTAGCATATATTTGGGTAGAGAAAAAATCTATTGATATAAAGTGCAAAGATACATAGTTTACATATAGTATATTATATAATACAGGATTGAAGATATCCAGAAATAATAAATAACATGTGTGGTGGAATTTGCTCTGTAGAACAGGCAAACCCCAAACTCAGAGATCTACTTGTCTATACTTCAAGAGTGCTAGGAATAAAGATGTGTGCCACCATGGCTTGCCTTGTCCTTAGTCTTCTAAACATGCACAATGATATATGAGTGCACAAATGTGCATAGAAATGGAGTTACACACAAGAAAGAGAAAGAAGGAAGGAAGGAAAGAAAAAAGAAAACAAAGGAAAGAAAGGAAGAAAGAAAAGAAAATATGTAAAAATATAAACCTATGAAGCCTCAACTCTACACAAAGAATTACAGGCAATCGTTACCTGGGTATAGGAGATTTGCTATTCTCCAGGAAAATTCATAGCAAACAGTAGTCTAGTGGCAAATAATCAACCTTGAAAATATGCATACAAGTTTACAATATTATTATTACACACAGTGAGTAGTTTGTATGGTTTAGAAATACAGGTATACATATACATCATTGCATGAAATAACAAGTAATGAAAGAAGATACCAAGAATATTAAAGAGAGTGGTAAAGGCTATATGGAATGTTTTAGAGGAGAAGAAAATATGTTGTAATTATAACATAACATTATTTTTTTTTGAAAATTCAATATATGTTGTTCTTACCATGTGTCTTAGTCAGGGTTTCTATTCCTGCACAAACATCATGACCATGAAGCAAGTTGGGAAGGAAAAAGTTTATTCAGCTTACTTACACATTGCTGTTGATACCAGGGGAAGTGAGGACTGGAACTCAAGCAGGTCAGGAAGCAGGAGCTGACACAGAGGCCATGGAGAGATGTTCCTTACTGACTTGCTTCCCCTGGCTTGCTCAGCCTGCTCTCTTATAGAACACAAGACTTCCAGTCCAGGGATGGCACGACCCCCAAGGGGCTCTACCCTCTTCGATCACTAATTGAGAAAATGCCCCACAGCTGGATCTCATGGAGGCACTTCCCCAACTGAAGCTCTCTTCTCTGTGATAACTCCAGCCTGTGTCAAGTTGACACACAAAACTAGCCAGTACAACATGTAAATGAAAGAAAGCCTGAGGGAGGAATTATTTAGGTCTTGACTAAAGAACAAATTACTTATTTGGTTACATCTATTATACATACACAAAATGATAAAAGACTGAGCCTGGTAGTATTTCACTATTGTCCTATGCAGTTTTTTAATATTCACTTTTTATGTATTTTTATAAGTTATTTAAAATGTTCATAAGATATTTTAGTTTATTTTCTGAAAATATGTTGCAACAAAATTCCATTGAAGAAACATGAGGTTTGAAACAGACTACAAATGAAGATTATCAGTAATTTTCCCTGAATAAAGATTTGTTCTTACTAAAGGTGATGAAATTCAGATATTTTATATTGGAGGTAGTATTTCATATTATGAAATTTTAATTTATCTCAGAAATATTCCTCTGAATAGTAAAACCTATTGTTTTATTTGTAGTTATGTTAGATATACTTTCTGTTATTTCAAAGCTAGTTGTACACAGATATACACACATACATACACACACATACACACACACACACACACACACACACACACACACACACATACACATACACAGTCTACAAAACTCATCTCCAAATTTTTGACCTAGAATTTATCCTATCTAAAGGAAATACAGGGACAAAGTGTGGAGCAGAGATTAAAGGAAAGACCATTCAGAGACTGCTCCATCCCATATACAGACACCAAACCCAGACACTATTGCTGATGCCAAGAAGTACTTGCTGGCAGGAACCTGATATAGCTGTCTTCTGAGAGATAGCTTCTGTTTGCCAGAGCCTGACAAATACAAATGTGGATGCTTGCAGCCAACCATTGGACTGAATACAGGGACCCTAATGGAGGAGTTTAGGAAAGGACTGAAAGAGCTGAAGGGGTTTGCAACCCCATAGATAGAACAACAATATAACTAGCCAGAACCCCCCCCCCAGTGTTTCCAGGAATTAAATCACCAACCAAAGAGTCCATATGAAGGCATCCATGGCTCTACCTGCATATGTAGCAGATGATGGACTTATCTGGCATCAGTGGGAGGAGAGGCCCTTGGACCTGTGAAGGCTTGATGCTCCAGTGTAGGGGAATGCCAGAGTGGTGACATGAGGGTGTGTGTGTGGGGGAGTGGAGGAGCACCCTCATAGAAGCAGGGGGAGAGAGGATCTGAAATTTGTGGAGGGGAAACCAGGGAAGGGGATAACATTTGAAATGTAAATAAAATATCCAATTAAAATAAAGAAATAAAAAAAAAAGAATTCACATGGTATGCATTCTCTAATAAGTAGTTATTAGCCCAGAAGTTTGGAATACAGGAAGAACAACCCACAAACCACAAAAAACCTAAGAAGAAGGAAGACCAAAAGGTAGACATTTCATTCCTTCTTTAAAAGGGGAATCAAATACCCACAGAAGGAGTGGCAGAGATTAACTATGGAGCAGAGACTGAAGGAAGAACAAGCATATAGCTATCTCCTGAGAGGCTCTGACAATACCTGACTAATACAGATGTAGAGGCTCACAGCCACTCATTGATCTGAGTACACGATCCCCAGTGAAGGAGTTAGAGAAAGGTTCTATGGAGCTGAAGGGTTTGCAGCCCCTTAGGATGAACAACAATTACTAACTAGTACCCTCAGAGCTCCCAGGGACCCAACCACCAATCAAGGACTATACAGAGTGGGACTGAATGTTCTGGCAGCATGTGTATAGTAGAGGATTGAAAATTCGATCATCAATAGGAGGAAAGGACCTCAGCCTTGTGAAGATTTTGTGCCCCAGTGTAGGGGAATGCCAGGGCCAATAAGTGGGAGAGGGTAGGGTGGCAGGCATGGGGAGGGGGGAGGCAAAAGGGGTTTGTTCTTGTTGTTTTTGTTTGTTTGTTTGTTTTTTGGAGGGGAACCTGGGAAAGGAAAAATTTACATGTAAATAAAGAAAATATCTAATAAAAAAAAAGAATTCACTATGAAAAACCAGCAAAACAAACCCAAACAAATGAAAAACAAATCTCTTTGATATATAATAAAAAGTACTTTGTTGGGCAGGAGAGATGGCTCAGTGTTTAAGAGCAATGACTGCTCTTCCAAAGGTCCTGAGTTCAGATCTCAGCAACCACATGGTGGCTTACAACTATCCGTAATGAGATCCGATGCCCTCTTCTGGTGTGTCTGAAGACAGCTACAGTGTACTTAGACACAATAATAAATAAATCTTTGAAAAAACAGTACTTTGTAATAAACACTGCAAGTATTAGACCTTTAGAAGTTTTGACATTTTTTAAGTGTTCCTAAGCGGTTTCTCTTTTAAAATTGTGTACATTTTCAGAATTTCTAATAGTTATTTCTCAAGACAAAGAGATTTGATGCAGCATATGATATCGAGTCAGTGATTGGCATGTTTTATGCCATTTTTTTGACATTTTCCTCTTAAGTTATGGTCTTCCCAAGAACAGAGAAAAAAATTTACAATCTAAAAACAATCCATGGTGCAATGCAACTCTGCAGTTAAAGAGTTAAAATGTATGTCTTACTAATGTCAGATTTTTGCTACATGAATTTTTTGATTTTTTTTTACAAAAGTAACGAAATGAATCCAATATAATAAATAGTTTGAATTTTAAAAATTGGAAAGTCTGTTTGATTGCATTTATCTAAACAGATCTGTAGATCCAGAGTGATAATAACTCCCCTTTAATCCTCCCTGGTGGACTCTGGCATAGTTTGCAGATACATGAAGAGTGAAAAAGGCACCTCTGACTTTAGTCATAAAGGGATACTTGTTTTTACTACAACTTCAAAGTAAGACTGTTTAACATTGTAAAATATGTGGCTATCTCTTCCTGAATCAAGTGGTTGCCTTTTTATGAAGAATAATGACAGAATATTCTAAAAACAAACTTTGGGTTTTTTGTTTTGTTTTGTTTTATTTGTTTCCTTGTTGTTTTGGGTTTTGTATGTTTTTCTTTTAGGTGCACCAAACTAAGCTGTAATATATACTCACTTGTAAAAATATTTCAAAAGCAAGGTAAAGTATATGAATATTCACATTCATTTGCTGAGCTGTTTTCTTTTTATACTCAGTTTTAGTTTATCTCCAATGGATAAACAGTGTGAAGCAGAAAAATTTTTCATAGAAAGGCTTTATACCTGAATTGTGAGAAAACTAAGCAATTATGACAATACTAAAAGTAAAATATACATTTACTGAATTAGTATTTTGGAGGGAATAGGAGAAAAATCAGAAATTAAAATAATGGACATATTGGTTATTTGTTCTAAAGGAAAGCCTTTTGAAATATTTTTTATTATCAGAAAGAGGTATGAGTTTTTTCAATGGTTTGAATGTACAACCCTTACTTGAGATGAAACTTATACACTGGAAAACATTTGTGTCCAATGTTTATATAGATATTATTCCACTAATCATCTGCTTGATACACTTGCCTCATCAAGAGGGTCTAAGTCATTGCCTCAGACACACTGATGACATGGGCAAAGACAGCCTTTCCATGGATTGAACAACCAATCCTTGGGTGAACCTCATCATCTAGCACTAAATTCTTCATTTAGGTGTGACATCCACAACATTGATATTTCCTATTTTACATTTTGAAGTCAATAGATAAATTTAACACCATTGTACATTCTGTGAGGAAGAAGTTGTAAATATATTTGAGAGAATAGGGAATGGATTAAATTAGAAAACAGAAAGGTAGATACTTTAATATCAGTGGTAAAAAAGAATCTTTTAAGAATATATGTGCAATTCATTATATATATATATACATATATATATATATGTATATATATATATATAAACATGAGAAGGCTCAATGGTTATATTGTTAGACATTATAACATTGTATCTTTAGGAATAATGGCATAGAAAATAGAAGATCTGCCTTCCAGCCAGCACCTTCTGCCAGGGAAATACACCAGCTTGTCTGCCTCTTTGAAAAATTCCAGTCTCAAGGCCTCCGGGAGGTTCATTCTAAAAAGGTCAATAGGTAAGAGCTTCCCAAACAGTCACACCTACTGGGAATCCTGAGGAGCCTAGTGGTCTGAGGACCCATCAACCCTCAAATCCCTTGCTCTCTTAATTCTACTCCCCTTTCAGCTGAGGCCTTCTGCTAGGGCAGGGCACCAACTTGTCTATTCCTCTGAAGATACCAAAGTTTTAAGGCCTCCAGGAGTTCTGCTGCATGAAGAACAAGTATTTTGGTGAACACAAGGCAACAGACCCTACAGTCTGACAGCCTCACAGGAGAACTTCTATAGCCAGGGCCACAGACCTACCAGGAGACAGGTAGCAACCCAGGGACCCAAGAGGCAGGCACCAAACAGAGACACCCAGACCAGCTAACACCAGGGATAACCAGGTGGCAAAAGGCAAGCTCAAGACCATAAGTAACAGAAGCCAATATACTTTGGCATAATCAGAACCCAGTTCTCCCACCACAGCAAGCCCTGTATACACCAACACACTTGAAGATCAGAAGGCTGACCTAAAATCATATCTCATGAAGATAATAGAGTCCTTCAAAAAAGATAGAAATGACTCACTGAAAGAAATAGAGAAAAACAAAGGTTAATAGGTATAAATCCTTAAAGAGTAGACAAATAAATCCCTTAAGGAAATACAAAGAAACACAATCAGACCAGTGAAGTAATTGAATAAAGAAGTCCAAGACCTAAAGTAGAAGTAGAAACAATAACAAAACCACAAATGGATGCAAACCTTGATATGGAAAACATAGGAAAGAGGTCAGGAGTTACAGATGTAAGGTTTACCAACAGAATACAAAAGTATAGAAGAAAGAATCTCAGGTGGAGAAGTTACCTTAGAAGATATCAACACAAAGGTCAAAGAAAATTCAAAACAGAAACAAACTCCTAACTCAAAATATCTAGGAATTTTAGGAAACAATGAAAAGACCAAATCTACAAATAGGAGGAGAGTGAAGATTCCCAGCTCAAAGAACCCAAAAATATCCTCAACAAAACCATAGAAGAAAATGTCTCCAACTTAAAGAAAGAGATGGCCATAAGTATACAAGAAGCCTATAAAACACCAAATAGATTGGACTAGAAAAGAAAATTCTCTCATCACATAATAATCATAACACTTAACGCACACAACAAAGAGAAAATATGAAAAGCTACAAGAGAAAAACATCAAGTAACATATAAAAGTAGACATGTCAGAATTACACCAGACTTCTCAACAGAGACACTAAAAGCTAGGAGAACCTGGACAGAGGTCATACAGACCCTAAGAGAACAAAAATGCCAGCCCAGGCTACTATACCCAGCAAAATGCTCAATCAACATAAATGGAGAAACCAAAATGTCCCAGGACAAAACCAAGTTCAAAGAATATCTACTTATAAATCCAGCCCTACGGAGAATTCTAGAAGAAAAACTTCAACATCTTACAACAAAGCCAAAAGGAGAGAATCACGTACACATAATGCCACCTACAACAACAAATATAACAAGAAGAACAATTATCTGTCTTTAATATCCCTCAATGTTAATAGACTCAATCGCCCAATAAAAAGACATAAGCTAACAACCTGGATACACAAACAAGTCTAGCATTTTGATGCACACAAGAAACACATTTTAATAACAAAGACAGATAATACCTCAGAGTAAAAGACTGGAAAAAAGTCTTTGAAGCAAATGGTCCCAAGAAATAAGCTGGAGTTACCATCCTAATATTCATTAAAATAGACTTCCAACCAAAATTTATCAAGCAAATGAGGAAGGACAATTCATATTCATCAAAGGAAAACCCACCAAGGCAAAGTCTCATTTTTAAACATCTATGTCCCAAATGCAAGGGCACCCACATTCATAAAAGAAACTACTAAATCTCAAAACAAACACATTGAACCACTCACAATAATGATGGAAAACTTCTTCACTCTACTCTCACTAATGGGCAGATCATTGAAACATAAATTAAACAGAATTACAGTGAAATTAATAGAGGTTATGAACCAAATGGATTTAATCAACATCTACAGAACATTTCATCCTAAAACAAAAGAATGCACCTTCTTCTTAGCATCTCATGATAACTTCTCCAAAACTGATCTTATACTC
>JADRCD010185768.1:0-18147 GCA_019843815.1 Montemys delectorum | reverse complement strand
GTGTGTGTGTGTGTGTGTGTGTGTGCGTGTGTGTGTTTAAGCCAGAGGTCAACCTTCACTGTAGTTTCAGAGACACTATCCACCTTGTTTTTGGAGAGAAGATTTCTCACTGGCCTGGAACTGTAGGCTGACTGACCAGAAAGCCCCAGAGATCCACCTATGTCCACCTCTCTACTGCAGTGTTACAAGAACACACCTCTTTAGCTTTTTAGCTTTTTAGCTTGGGTTCTGGGGAGGCTAACTCAGGTCCTCGTGCTTTTGTGGAAGGTACTTAGTTCACTGAGCTGTCTCCCTAGTTCTAATAGCTGCCTTTTAAATATGGGGACTGGGGGTTAAACTCAGGCTCCCGAGCTTGCAAGGAAAGCACCTTACTGGCTAGGTTACCTCCCCAGCACTTCCTCCATCTTGTAAGGGGCCCATATGAAAAGAATGAGGAGAATGACATGTGGAGTAAGAAATGGGGTACAGGCCAGGAAGGGGTGGAGCCACCTAGTACAAACCTCGGAGACAGTGATGACCTGAGTTTATCTTGTCTCTGCTGTCCGGTCTTATCCTTGTTCAACTATTTACCTTTTCGGTATCCAATGGACTCCATGGCCATCTATTAACCATTCCGAGGAATTACTGCTCGCCTGGAGGCTGTTTTTATAAAGACATCCAATTCACCGTGCTCTGACCTAAACTGTGTAATCTCTAGAACACAGACGTCTGGGAGCCTGCTACAACCTTCGTTTCTACTCTTTGCTCAGCAATAAAGCCCCAATTCTTGTTGAAACCAGCAAGAGTTTGAGAAGTCCATCATCCCCCTTCTCCCTTCTTTTGTTTGGCCACCTGGAACGTAATGCTGTAACCTCACTTTGGACCACAAGAATGGAAACCCTATGTATGTAGAGAAACGGGGAGTTAATAGAAGTATGGGCATTCCATAGCTTCAAGGGGACATTGTATCGATGCACAAGTGTCCACTTGCTTTCAGGTCACTCTTAGGACATTGCCCTACATGCCTGTGGGGTTATTTTACGTGACAGAATAAACTTGTGTAGTTAAGGCAGCCAGGCCCTGGTGACTCTCTGCTACTTAGAATCCTGGCAATGAATCCAGCATACATAATTCAGTGATGGCAAAGAAAATAGGAATGACCTTGGCTTATTGTACAAGGAGAGATATGTTAGAGACTATGGTAGGGTGGGAGCTTGGTGATGGCCACCACGCAGCCAGCATGCGTCCTTCTGTATGCTGCAATCCAGCTCTCTAGCTGCTCACTGGAGGAGCATTATGATCAGTGGGGTTTATAGGCTCATTTCTTGCTGTTTCTGTAAGGTCCTGTGAGAGGGATGAACTCAAGCTAGAACTAGGGAGGCTGCACAGTGAGATGGGGAGGAGGTGGGGATGGAAGAAAGGATATGGTTCTGCTAGGAGATATTGTCATCTGGAACATGGCTGGGCTGAGAGGGTGCAGCGCTTTTATATTCAAACACAGAAAATCGACAGTTATATGACTACTCATGAAGAGGTAAGACGGCTGTCCTCCAAAGGACCTTAGGGCAGACACCAAACCCCTGGTACAGGCTGTGCACTGGGTTGGTCTTTTGTAATTTGATGCAAGCTAGAGTCACCTGGGAAAAGGGAACCTCAACTGAGAAAATGTCTCCATTAGACTGGCCTGTGGGCAAGTCTGTAGAACGTTTTTGATTACTGATTGGTGTGGGAGGGCCCAGCCCACCATGGGTAGTGCCGTTCCTAGGCAGGTGGTCCTAGGTTAGATAAGAAAGGAGGCTGAATAGGTCATGGGGAGTGAGCAGTGTTCCTCCATGGCCTCTGGTTCAGCTCCTGCCTCAGTTCTTGTCCTGACTTCATGACTGACTATAAACTGTAAGATGAACAACCCCCAGTTGCTTTATGTTGTTGTTGATTTTGTTGTTTTTATTTTTTGTGTTTTGTTTTGTTGTTGTGTTTTTTCTTTTTTCTTTTTTTTTCTTTTTGCAATAGAAAGCTAATCAGGATACCGCTCTCGTGTATGGCAGACTCTGGTGTCTCTGTGGGCTTTGGCTTCAGAAAATCCCAGTATTTGCACGTCTGTGACATACTTAGGCTTTCAAACGATACTCAGTCCTTGGGGAATTTACTAGAAAGACCAAGTTTACTAAGAGGAAGAATAGCCTGTTTTAGTCCATTCCTTCAAATTATTTAAAATAGTACTTCTAATATAGAATTTTTATAAACAGAATCTAAGCCATTATATAGAGTGGCTCTTCAGTTACCTTCCTCTTTTTGGGTTTCCCTATAGACCCATATATGTAGAGAGAATCTGACCCCAGAGTCCTCCAGGCTTGAGGTCTTCTCAGACTCTTCACCTCCAATCTTCATACCCTTTAGTGTGTGTGTAATCATGAGGCTACCAGTGTGTAAAATGGTGCTTAACTATAAATCAGACAATTATCCCAGGTCCTTAGCATCCAGGAAGGAAGATTGCTAAAGGTCTATGA
Source organism: Montemys delectorum (assembly GCA_019843815.1). Lineage (NCBI taxonomy): Eukaryota > Metazoa > Chordata > Mammalia > Rodentia > Muridae > Montemys > Montemys delectorum. The sequence goes on along the minus strand of JADRCD010185768.1, from coordinate 15,661 downwards.
AAATCATTGTTTCTTCACCCAGGCTCTTTGTTCTGGTGCAAAGTCTGAGTAGAGGCCAGGCACAGATCTGCCCAGTCAGCTGAGACTGGCTGCTCCTGATATGGGGCAAGCTCTGAAGGCTTTGCTTCCTCTTTATATATCTGGGGAAGGTGGATCTCCACCTCTAGACTGGGCACAGAGTCACCTAAATGACTTTGTCAATCAAGGCAGATGCTCTTACCTCTGTTGAGAGCTATCATACCAGAATTTCTGGGGGTGATTTCTAGAAGTCTGAATTTGTGTTAATCTTCCAGTTAAAGCAGAAACACCTTTTCTTATTACAAGGCAACAATTTGGGGCTTTTTTCTGGATACTAATTCTGGGTGGAACAGGAGGAAGCAGGCAGGGTGCTAGACTCTTCATATATTTCCTATTGTTTGATGCAGCAGGCAGGGTGCTAGGCTCTTCATGCATTTCCTATTGTTTGATGCAGCAGGCAGGGTGCTAGACTCTTCACATATTTCCTATTGTTTGATGCAGCAGGCAGGGTGCTAGGCTCTTCACATATTTCCTATTGTTTGATGCAGCAGGCAGGGTGCTAGGCTCTTCATGCATTTCGTATTGTTTGATGCAGCAGGCAGGGTGCTAGGCTCTTCATACATTTCCTATTGTTTGATGCTCAGTCTGGCACTTTAGGATTCGACTACTATCCTCAGTTAAGCAAGAGATAATTGGGTGTCAATTTCTGGCAGTAAATATCAGAGCCAGGATTTGAATCTTTTTCTGTCAGCCCAGACACCCTATTGCAATTCTAGAATTGTCCAATATTTTTTAAGGTCCAAACAATGAATGTTTTTGATTTTGTGAGCCATGTGTTTTATTTTTACTTTTAAATAAGGAACATTCTCTTTTGTCTTTTTAGTTGTTTTATGTAACTATACATACTGTTAGGATGGAGATAGGGCTCAGCAGTTAAAAGGATTTGTTGCTCTTGCAGGGGACCTGGGTTGGTTCCCACCATCCACATCACAGCTCATAACCAACTGTGTCTCCAGTTTCAGGGGATCCAATGCCCTTAATTGGACTCTGTGGGCACTAGGCATGCTCATGGGGTGCATGTGGACATGCAGGCAAAACATGCATACATATAAAATTAAATAAATCTAAACATTTTCATTATATGTCATGGGGTTACAGGAACACTCTGTTGTGCCTTATATGTGGGAGCCAAGGATTTGAACTCAGATCTTAATAACTGTACAAGTGTTCTTACCCACTGCTACCTTTTCCCAAGCCCCAAATAAAGATTTCACCACATCCCTGACATTTCTCAGTATGTAAGTGCCAAATGTTTGGATTGTACTGTGTTAGAATGTTTGATTTTTACCATTATTGTTTGAGTTGCTGACTTAAACCTCAGGAAAAAAAAAAAAAACAAAAGTCAGTAAATGAGTTTGGCTTGGGATTTGGACATAATTCCTACCAATTTCTGGAGTTGTCCTTAATGTATGTCTGTCATCCTCCCCGCCCCGACATATATATTTATGTGAAGCAGTGTTCTCAGCACTGGTGATTATAAAATGAAAATATTGGGACCTAGAGAGATGGCTCAGCAGTTAAGAGCTCTTATTGCTCCTTCAGAAGCCAGAGTTTGGTTCTCAGCACTCGTACTGATGGTTTACAACCTCTTACTGTAGCCCCTGGTCCAGGGGTCTCCCATAGGTACCCTAACAAACACATAAATAAAAAACAAACAAATCATTAAAAATGTCCATCTGCTCTGAAAAACATTGAAAATGCCTATGTCCTGCACTATCAAATATTCAGCCAAGATTTAATTATTTATGTAAAAATAAACAAGCTCATCCATCTCATTAGCATACAAATTTGCTTTCAAGTCTAATAAATGTTTAAATTACATGTATACTAAACAATTGTTTTAAAATCCACTTATGGTTTATTATTAGTAACTAGATGATTTATATACCAATTTTTAATCTATGTACCTGGAGTCATTTAAAAATTTCTCAGGCAAAAAGGAGTTCATAAGTTGAGAATGTTTAAGCAGTTCTGCGCTAAGAGACATAAATTCAACACCATCCAAGCATTCAGTATGAGATGGTTGACTAATCAGGTTGTCTGAATACCATGCTACATAAATAAATAGCTTTTATTTTTAATGAGTCTATCATCCAAGTATTACATTCATACTTCACAACTACAGAAGGTGGAGCACAAGGCAATGAGGCAGTGGGGTCCCTCTCCCCAGGGTCACTCTGCTAGGGAGACTTTAGGGTGGAAGAGACATCTGAAGGAACAGACATGATGGGCTGGAGTCAAGCAGTAGGCGGGCCTGTGCTGACAGCTAGCTCACATTAGAAACTGCAGTGTTTCTACTCAAATAAAAGTAGCAAAGGAGAAGGTGGGGGTGTCTCAGGCTATAGCTGCATCCTGCATCCTTGGAAGCTTTGTCTGAGCTGGGATTAAGCTGTCTTCCCTCCTCCCCCATAGGGTCATGCCAGCATGTTCTAAATGCCCTTGGACTACCCAGGGCCCCTCCATGGAGACTTAGAACTGTTGTACAGAAAACAGAATCGCTTAGAGCTTTCTTCCCCTCACATATAAACAAGCAAATCATCGCCGTTCAATATTTGGGCAACAAAAGTAATCTCCTTCCTGTTGAGTGGAAGATAAGGGATTTGAGAAGCGCCACTGGGGGGAAGACAGAAACCTGCATTGAAAGTTTATGTGAGGCACAGCCAAAATGCTGGCATCTCACTCATGAGGGAAAAATTGCAGGGATGGAGAGCGAAGGGCCAGAAAGATGCAACAACACTTAGTGCCACAGCCTGGTCAATACCATCAGCCAATGAGGTGTACTCTTTCCAGATGCACACTTCGATATTACTGGGGGAAAGAAAACCTGCAATTCTCAAATCTACTTTTGTCCTAAATTAGTATGTTCTATTAAGTTGGAAATTGAAGCTCTACCATAAGGAGAATTCACTTCTGAGTAATGTAGCATTACCTGTGACTTTAGTGTGTATTTGCATATGTGCCTGTGTGTGTTCACATATGTGTTGCATGTATGCATGTATATGTATGTATGTATATGATGTGAATGTATGATGTATGTGTGCATGATGTAATTGTGTGTATGGTATCTGTGTATTTGTGTATATGTGGGTATGGTGCATGGTATATGTGTGCATATATGCATTACAATGTATATGTATGATATGTGTATATGTTTATGTATGATGTGAGTGTATGTTTATATATGTTGTAATGTTGCATGATGTGTATGTATATGATGAATGTGTGTCCATGTTCATGCATGTAGGTTCGGGTGTATATGTGGAGGTCAAAGTTGAATTCTGATGTTGACCCTTATCTTCTACTTGTGTGTTGATAGTGTTCCTGTTTACTGGCCTGAAAGCTTTGAGGATTCTTCTGTATGTACCTCCTGTCTCAATGTAGGGGCACTGGGATTGCACACATGTGCTACTCTTCCTGGCTTTCTGTGGATTTTGAGGATATTCAAGTCCTCACACTTGCTCAGAACATGCTTTCCCATCCGCCATCTCCTCAGCCCTGCATCTGTCACTCTCTGTCACAGCACACATTCAAGTTCATCCATTCTCCTTTGGAAGCTGCAACTATGAATTTCCCAAAGCAGCCTACTGTCCTTGGCACTGTGTGTAGATAGTGTTTTGAGGGGCAGGGGTCTGGGTGGGCGCTGAATGCCTGTCTTCCTCCTCTATTCAAGCTACTCTGCAAAGTGTGAATGAAGAATCCTGGAGGAAGCTGTGTCTGCAAAGGCTGACTGAGGGATCAGCCCTTCAGTGATGTGGAGATGGTGGAATGTTGGAGGCCCAGTGCCCTAGTACAACGTATCTTGGGTTATCTTTATCTTCCTAAAGAGCTGGCTCTTCCTTACCTCTCTCTGTGTCAGACCTGACATTCTGTCACTAATAGATAAAGCCAGATCCAACATTCTAACAGATAAAAAAACAGGTTAGAATGTGTTAAGTTCATAAAACCCCAGTTTTCCACCAGCCGGGGGATAAGAGTGTCATCAGGCAGCATCCAAGATCTACACTTGACATTTTCTCTGCTTAATCACCTACTTAAGGTTTTCACCAGTATATTTGAAAAACATTTGATTATGTACGTGTGTATGCATATATATACATATACATACACATATATACATATATATGTTTATGTATACATACATATATACATATGTATATGTATGTAATTCTATTACTATGAAAACCTCATAAAACTGTTTCCACATTGGACCATGAAATTTAGGTAAGCTCAATCTGTGTTCACAGGTCACGGTCACTTATCCTTGGCTCCAGAAGCAACTATCTTGTGTTTCCTTTGAGGTGGGGGCTGTATTTTTGTATCAACAAAAGCAAATGCAAATAGAAATGAAGGGAAGTACAGGGGAAAAAACTTCTTTGCATCCCTATTTAGGAAGAAAGAAAGAAAGAAAGAAAGAAAGAAAGAAAGAAAGAAAGAAAGAAAGAAAGAGAGGTAGAGAGAAAGAAGGAAAGAAGGAAAGAAAGACAGAAAGAAGGCAAGCAAGCAAAGGGAGGTAAATATTGAGGCCTACTTGGAGAAATTACTTTTAAAGTTATTGTGGAAAATAAGGAAGCTAACTGTGCACACAAGGGTTCACAGGAGGGCTTTCTGTGGCGTGGGCTTAAAGTGAGCAGTGGCCAGAGTTGTTTCTTTCTTGGGTATTTCCTGCTGGTGGATCTTGGGAAGTACTGACAGACTTTGAAAATGCTGTACTCCATATTCTTCCAGACGAATCAAATCTTGCCACTTTGTTTTTAGAATTGACTCAGGTGCTGGAGAGATGGCTGTTGGTAAAGTGCTTGCCATGCAAGTATGATTAACTGGGTTTAATCCCTGGAACCCGTGTAGAAGAGTCAGATGTGGTGGTGTGCACTTGTAATCCTAATTCTGAGAGAGTTGGAGACCTTGGGCTCCCTGGGCTCCCTGGGCTCCCTGGCCAGCCAACTTAGGCAAATTGGTGAGCTACTGATCAAATGCAAGATCCTGTCTAGAAGAAAAACAAATAAAGAAAAACCAACCAACCAACCAATCAAACCAACCTGCCAACCAACCAACCAACCAACCAACCAACCAACCAACCAATCAAACCAACCAACCAACCAAATGACATGGATGATTGCTTAAGATGCTATTTGAGTTTAACCTTTGGCCTTCGTACATGTGTTCATAAACACCTGTGTGTGTGTGTGTGTGTGTGTGCGTGCACACACACACACACACACACACACACACACACACACACACACCACCTCTGTGTGGCCCTTCAAGAAGCCCCCTTCAGGCTTTTTTTTTTTTTTTATTTAATTTCTACTACCTCTGCTCATCTCAATTCTCAACTGAAACGAAAACGTAGCCTTAGTTACCCTGGCCAGTAACCATCTACACAGTGAGACTGCAAGACCCTGAGGACAAGGATCAGGTGTCCTGTCAATCTAGCATTCCTCTTGAGTGTCCAGAATAACACTAAGTTCACAGAATGGGAAGCAAAAACACTTTCCTCCCCAACAAGAGTCCCTTCCTGATAAAGGTGCTTTGTGACACTAGCTTAATCCAGATTAATTTGGTGGAAACCCTTCCTGTCAAATCCTGGAAAACTCCAAAGCATGAGTCAGGACAGGCGAGGGCTTTCTTTTGTAATCCTAATGCTAAGGAAGGTGAAAACACAGGGATAGATCCTCAGGTTTCCTGGGCAGCCAGACTATGCAAGTTACAGAGCTCCAGGTCTTTTCTTCTGTGGCTACCATTGTGTAGACTTCCTCAATGCAAGGATTGTGCCCCCTTCTCCCTGCTTAGCATAGATGCATAACTCATTCTTATATTTATGTCCATAAGCATTAGTGTGTCTGCTAAGTACTGGAATTTAGAGCTCTCAGGGGAATCTCATTGCCTGATTGACTCTTTCTTTTTCTCATCTCTCTCTGAGATTGTCTCAAATCACTAACTCATGTGTCCTAGTTAGTTTTAATTATTATCTTGAAGTAGCCTAGAGTCACCTGGGAAGGGACTCTCAATTGAAGGATTGCCCAGATTAGATTGGCCTGTGGGCATGTCTGCAGGAATTTGTTCTGGTTAGAGATGCAGGAAGGCTCAGTCCACTATGAGCACCATCATTCCCTAGGCAGGTTGTCCAGGCTGTATTAGAAATATATCTAAGCATGAGCTTCAGCATTGCTCCTTGAGTTACTGTCCCAACTTCCCTCAGTGATGGGTCATTATGGAATAATTGTGTGCCAAACAAATCCTTGTTTCCTCTAAGTTGATTTTGGTTAGAATGTTTTATCACTGTAAGAAAATGAAGTTAGAACATTATATTTTCTTTAGCATTGGAAATTTCCAGTATATTTTTAATATAATGTATAAATTTACAGTGTATTCAGCAGAGCAAAGCCATTTCATCACATGACACCATCCTTAGAAAAAGATACCCTTACTATTGCATTGGACAGAATTTGCAGTCTGTGGCAAGGAACCCTTCCTAACAAAGGTCCCCTGTGGGATTTAGGGCTTTCCCTAAGAGCAGAAACCTCAATGTTGCCATGGAGGGAGAGCAGTGGGAATTCCAGAAGCCCTGATGAAGTTCTGGGATGGCAGGACCTCATTGAAGCATCTCACAGAGAGGTAGGGGGATGCACCAAAATAATGATTTTCAGGAATCACTGACTTCCTCCCATCACACATAGAAGAAACACACAAACATAGAGCTGAGAATTTATCTGGATGATGTAGTTGAGAAACCAGGGAAGCCAGGGAAACAATGCCAGGCTGTGCCCCTGTCCGTGCACCACTCAATTTGCAAGTACTTCTTGGTTTTTAATAAAGCCATCACTGGGCACCAGGGATACACAGATGAGTGAGACATGGCCCTTTTCCCAAAAAAACACTTCTATCTACGAGGCTACATGCGTTACAGCAGCCTCCTGTAGACACTCGCTATTTGAGAAAGTATCTTGCGTGATCTACCTCCGAGTTCAATTTGAAAAATGGAATTTATTATTAGTTCTTTGAAAATTTTTTGCATGGTGTATTTTGATCATATTCACCCCTCCCTCAACTCCTTCTGAACCTCTTCCCCTCCCCCAACTTACCAGGGCAAGACTGACTCTCTCTTCCAGCAGCTAACGATGACTAATAGTTGAAGAGTTAGTTGGCTTCCTCAGCTAAGGATAGAATTCCATAGCCAACTCTTCTTTCCGGGCTGAGATTTGGCCTGGATTGAGCTTGCACAGGTCAAGTGCCTGTTGTCTGTCATAACCATGTCCAGCAGATGTTGTTTTCTTACAGTCAGTCACTGCCCCAGACTCTCACACTCTATGCCTCCTCTTTTCACAGTGATCCCTGAGCCACGGGAGGATGGGGTATGATATAGACCTCTCACCTAGTCTCCTCTTCTCTGCATCTCGATCAGATCTCTTTGCTAATCACCATCTACCGCAGATAGAAGCTTCTCTGATGAGGGTTGAGAGATGCCCCGACAGGTCATTGCCAACCAGTTTAATGCCAGATACATTGTGCATTAAATGTATTGTGCCAGATACATTGAGTCATAGTGATAGATTCTCCCCTAGGGCCTATGACTTGGAACTATGTGTGGTCCTCTGCTCTAGCTTTCTGAAGGCTATGTACCCCATGTCTGCTCGTCCTACCAAGGGAGCCCAAGCCAGGTCTCAAGCTGCTCCTGATTATTCTGCTGCAGCTTCCAGGCCGCAGCCTGAGATGTGTCAGAAAGTACAGAGGAAACAGTTATCATGAATTGTTTCCTGGGCTCGTTCTAAGCAAATGGTGATTATCAGCTTTGGGAGACCAGAGAAGCCATGAATCGATCGACATGAGTGGAGGTCTTAGAGGAAGAGAAGGGGTGCATTCTCCATGCCCTGGCTACTGCTCCCAGGTTCTGTCTGTTTCCCCACTGAGTCCATTTAAGGTTTTGGCTCTGGCCTCCTGAACACTCAGCTCTCCTGTTCTTTGTGCCAATCCTCATGCCAAGCTTGAAGCTGCCAAGTATTTAAGTCTTAGGGGAAAGTTGTTATTACACAATAGTCCTCTGATCCCCTAGGCTCTTTGCTCAGGAAGATGAGGAGCGGGAAGAGACATAGGTTCTCAATGCTGGACAAACAAGTCTGGTGATGGCTGCCAAAGTTGAGACAATGGTCTCTGCCTACCTTACACACTCTTCAGTTATCTGAAAGCGGGGTAGGAATAAACAAAAGCATTAAACTACAAAGGATCGAAATGCTACAAAGACCACTCAGTTGTTCATTTGTTTTTAGATTACACTATTGAGTGCCAGGGACATAATACAGACCCGGGGCTTCTCTTACAGGAATCCATGAATGTGCTACCCAGAGGGGAAGGGCACACTAACAGGTCACTGGTGGGAGAGCAGGCCATCAGTGGGGAGGGAAGATTATCCAGAGAGAGAGAGTATGCTAACCTAAATAGAGAATATGTTAAACAGAGAGGTGCTGTTAGCTTAAACCTGGCTGATCTCCACAATCATTCCAGTTGTTTTGTAAATTTGTGGATTCTCAGCTCCCAGCTGCAACATAACACCTATATGTCTGTTGCCTCTGTATTTAATGAGCTTCCGTCCTGATTTCTACAAGCATAGTAGTCACCGTCCATCATAGAGGAACCAGGAGTAAACAGCAGTGCTTCCGAAGAGGTTCCCCTCACTGCATGTTCAAGCTTCACAGAGGAGTAAGGGAGAAGTGAGCCCTGAAATTGTAGGCTGGCAAGTTAAGTGCATATGCTGATGAAAGGGGCCTTGAAAGCAGAGGGCTCATCCTAGTGTAACACACACACACACACACACACACACACACACACAAGCACACACACTCCAAAGGGAAAAGAATATTTAAAAACTTAAGTGTAGGTCTGTCATATGAATTTGTAAATTTGAATTTCAAAATTTTTATTTACAAGTAGCAGCAGTGAATCACAAATTAGTTCGTCCAGAAAACTGTACCAATGATTCAAAAGCCCAGTTTGAGACACTTTACCAAGAACCCACGAGCAAAAGACAAAGATGAATGTATCGTGTCAAAATATGACAGAGGGTGGATGACATGACTTAGCAGGTAAAGGCGCTTGCTACCAAGCCTGAGGACCTAAGTTCGAACCCTAGAACTCACATGTTACAAGGCAAGAAGTAACCCTTGTAAGACGTTCTCTGACATCTATGTGAGTGCTGTGAAATATAGCCCACTGTATGAATACATGCATAAAAATAAATAAATACATAAATAAATACACAAATAAATGTAATTTTAAAAGATATCAAAGAGATTAGGGGTAGATTTAGGAGATAAAATTTAACAGGGAGTCATGAAGGGAACTCATAATTTGAAATATAGTCTCCTGAATTAAATGAGATTTTAAGCTTTTCTTTTTTTTTCTGAGACAGGGTTTCTCTGTGTAGTCCTGGCTGTCCTGGAATTCACTCTGTAGACCAGGCTGGCCTCGAACTCAGAAATCCACCTGCCTCTGCCTCCCAAGTGCTGGGATTAAAGGCATGAGCCACCACTGCCCAGAGAGATTTTTTAAGCTTTTAAACTAAATAAACCTTGTGGGAAAAACATTACTACAAAATGATTCAGTGTTAGGGATTCAATTAATATCATTTTTTATATGACCAGATTAAAAAAAGAAGAAATTTGAAGTCATTTTTTTGGAATGATTAAAAGCTATTTAATAGAAATTTAACATCATCTACTATACAAGACAGAAATAGGATGATATATCACTAATAAAATAAAGTAGATGCATTTAACACAATGATGGAAGTATTTACAGAATAATACTGAAAAATAGAAATGCTCTACTCTCATTAATGTCAAGAGCCAGAGAAATGAGCACGATTTCCCATCAGGATATTTTTACAGGAGTATTAGCCTGTGGAAGCAAAGGGAGTGGAGAGTATAAATAAGGAGAAAACTGTCATTTCTGTGGATGCAAGCCTATTTACAAACCAGAGTCAATCAACTGAAAAACTAATTAAAACAAAGTTAAACAAATTGGATTTCAGGAAACAGTTGGTTTGAAACCAAAGATGCTGAGAATCAATAGGTTTGAGACTGGTTATTTATAAAATGTAAGTGGATCCTATCACAATGGCAGTAGGATGGTTCCATACCTAGACACAGAGATGCCACTGACATAGGTCAGAAATATGTGAAGAAAATTTTCAGTGACTTATCAAAAGCTAGTGAAAATATGAACGAGTGAAGAGACATCACATGATATTGAATGCAGCTTTAACACTGAAACGTTAGAATGGTACAGTGAATTCAGACTCAGGTATGTGAGTCTTGCAGTTCTGAAACATGAAAGAGAGGATGTATGTGTGAGTGACTCTTCTTATTCCTGGATATGTATGCCTGTATAGTTTATATCTATATGTCTATATATTTAATTATCATCTTCCATATCATCTCTATTTTCTATGCATATACCCATCAATTATCTATTTTTAATCATTCATCTCTGTCTATCAATTATTCATCTATTAATTATTTATTATGTAATTATCTTTGTATTCATCTATAATGGGTCAATGAACCATCTATATATCTATCAATCATCTCTATGTATTTATCAACCATTTATCTTTATATCATCTATCTCTATCATCTATTCATAAGTTAATCATCTTTCATCTATCTGTCTTATCTCTCATCTATCAACCAATCATCCACTATCTTTTTATCATCTATCACTTTATATTGAATTCAGTAGCTAGATCTAAATTGACTACAGAAAATAGGTTGTTAATCCTCCAGAGTGAAAAGATTCAGGCAACGATAGGGGCGAGATTGATATGGTAATGAATAGAATACAAAATGAAAGGGCTCAAAGGCCCATCTTGATGAATATCACCATCCACAAGAGAGGTGGGATGGAGGGAGTAGCAAATGGGATAAAGACAGGAGGAAATTTCTGAGACAATCTCTAAAATCAAACAAGGCAACTTCAGGAAGTAGGTGGTAACTTTAGTCCACACAATAAGGCAAGATCAAGATGGAAGAGGGTTGGTTATATCTGGCTTCTGTGGAAGTAATAACCAGTGTGTCAAGAGTGAATGATGGTTGAGTGCATTTCACCCTGCCTCAGGCTCAGAGATAATTGATGAAGAGAGAGTGGAAAGAATGCTAGAGACAGAAGGTAGGGAGAAGGGATGAAAATGCTGTCTCCGGATCATGATGTACCCATTGCAAACGTACCCTCACAGCAGCTGTAGTTGCCTGAACTAGTCTTGCACGAGAATGTGCCAACCAACAATCAATCATGGATCTGGGAGGGGCTTATGAGACCCTGCCCCCTCCTGCTGAACTATTGGCAACCGATAGATTCCTAGTTAGGGAACAGTGGTTACCTTCAGTTGTGTGCCTGTGAGCCCACCAGGCTGCAGTGAACGGCTCTAAAGCAGTGGCCACAGAGATGGTCCTGTGGCCTAAACAAACTGAAAAGGCATAAACATGGGAAAAGCACTCATAGGAGAAGGCAGTCTCGGGGGTAGAAGGGCAATAGGAAAGGGCGGAAGTGAAAGAACCGACCATATTAGCTAGGTACTTGAAGGGTCAAAGAACTGATAAATCAATCAAAAAGATCGACAGCAATTAGAAAGAAGGACAGGAAGGAAGGAAGGAAGGAAGGAAGGAAGGAAGGAAGGAAGGAAGAAGAAAGGGAAGAGTAGGGAGGGAGGAAGAGGAAGCTTAGTGAGCTTTGCATTGTGTGAGGTCCCTAAGTTCCAATAAGTCTCACTTTCCTCATCTATAGCATTTCAGAAAAAAAAAAAAATCAAGTCATTGTCACATTATCGTTTGCTAAAAACTACACATTACTATAAAACAGGTGTTGGGGTCTGCCGATCTTCCAGGCAGCCCTACGACGTGTGATGTGCTACAGATGTGGCAGCAACATAGTAGGTCCCCCTATTTTTTTACAGTCTCCTCCACAGTGACAGTGTTTCATCCCGAGATGAGCTCTGTAACCTTGCTAACACAGAAACTCAATCTGCCGTGTGCCCTTGCCCTGACGTAAGGAGTTGCCTGGGATGCCAAGGGAGCTGAAACGGCTTGCAGCGCAATGCATTGTTTCGGCTGTCAAGGGAGGAACACCATTCCCATTCCAGTCAAGCGAGGTAGCAGAATGTTTTCCTGTTTGTCTAAGTAGATGCCCAGTGCTTAAACACACAGTGCTTTCCTTCCCAGAACTCTGTGGCAAAGCACTCCTCCACACACGCAACCCAGAGACGATTGGCACATGGCCCAGGCCAGCTGACGTCTCAATTGTCCTTTATTTCTATTATAAGGTTCTCAAATGGCCACTGGGCTATTTCTCAGACCTGCAATGGGACATTCCAGTGACAACTGTTGAATGGTTGTAATGACCCTCCCTTCTTCCAGCCATCTCTATAGGGAGCATCTGCTAAGCACTTTATATGTCAGGTGCATGTCCAGGATAAGGTGTGCAAACGTGAATGAAATTGACCCTCACTCAAGGACTTCACAGTTTAGTGAAAAAAAAAAAAAACAGAAGCTTGTTTCACACTTAATTATAATATGACAAGATGAGAACTTTAATAAACATGTGCTCCAAATTCTTTGGGAACCTGGATTGGGGGGAGGGGTTCATCCAGAGACACAACAGGTTGAAACTGTCAGGGTCTGCCTGCTAGGGTTAGTAGTTGCTCATAGAACACAGTTGTATACAGTAGAAATCCAACTAAAGCTTAGTAAAGAGTTGAATATAATAAAAAGGCCAATTATAGCTTTTTAACCATCCTACTGTGGGTTCCCTTCCATTAGAGTAGCATATTTTTTTTAAACAAGTGTGTATCATGTATGTATGTGTTTTATGTACACATATGAATACATGAGGAGGTCAGAGAAGGGTGCTGGGTATATTGCTTTACCATTCTCCTGAGAAATGGTCTCTTACCGACCTTACACTAAATTGGTGGCCCGCAAGCCCCAGATGTCCCTTCATCTCTTATACCCACTCCTCTGCACACACAATCTACGCAGCCAGAGCACGCCAGCTTTTTATGTGAATGCTGGGATCCAAACTCAGGTCCTCCTGCTTGTACAGCAGCACTCTTATCCATGGATCCACCTTCAGTCTCCAAGGGAGGTGGACCACCATTGTATTAAGTGTCAGTAAGTGGATCAAAAGACTTAAACCAAAAGCGTGGTCAAGGTCACTTACGAGAATCGTTCCAGGGGAAAGCTCAATGGGTGGGCAGATGAGGGGCAACGCATGATCGCTGCCACCTTTCGAGTCTCAAGAATACTATGCAAAGAAATGAACGGGATCTTTTGTGAAGTCAGCCTCAGTTACGAAAGGACACTTTGCGTGGGGGTGGGGGTGGGGCAGAGAGTATTGAATCCAAAATGGGACAACTGAGGCAGAACAAGCCTTTTATCTCTGTGAGGGCTTCAGGCTTCTTATGTGAGCTGTCAAGGTCAGATAAGGCTGTGTTCTGGAATCTCCTCCAAATGTACCAGTCTAAGATGTATTTTCAGAATCAGAATATTAATGAAACCCCTGAATTCTTAGAGGATTCTTACGGGAGCATACCACCCGTGGAGAAGCAACAAGTGGAGGAGGGGCACAAAGGGGACAGAAATTCACTCAGGCGTGTTCTCTCTTCTCCTTTGTGTGGCCATTGACCCTTTAAACTTGGAGCTATAGAGGATCCAGGATGGTCAATGAGGGGAGCCAAAGGGAGAAGCAATATTATTCCCCAAAGTGTCTTCCCCGTTTATGTGTCTAGCTGTTTTACTTGTCTGTCTGTCTGTCTGTCTGTCTGTCTGTCTGTCTGTCTGTCTGTCTGTGTGCAGTGTGTGTGTGTGGACTCTAGACGATCCCCTAGTTACAGATAGCTACGAGGCACCGGTGGCTGCAGGGTATTGGCCCTGATTCCTTAGAAGGGCAAGCAGTGTTTCTAACCACTGAACCATCTCCTCAACCCTGTCTCTTTTTTTCTACTGAAACAAACTCCAGGCCATCGGTACACTTGAAATTACATTCTCTGTGGGAGTAGCCCATGGTGAACAGCACGGCTGTGTTTTGTTCACACGACTGTACAAAAGACTAGACTGAGCCTGCTCTTTATGGACATTGGCCTAGGAAAACAGGCTGGCCTTCCTGTAGGACTCTGGGAAAGGCTGAGCCCGCTGGTTGACAGACTAACTGAAGAACATGTGTTAGGGGTTTATTGTACAGAACGGGATCCATTGGGTGTCACTCTCAGGGCTCAAAGACTGTGTGGTTCACCGGAAGGTTGGCCTGGTGTGGCTTCCAGGGAGCTGCTGGCTTCACTTCATCTGAATAACTAACTGGGTGCAAAATATTCTGTTCTGAAAATCCCAAACAGCAGAGCCCTGAGGGCTCAGCAGGAGTCAGACCATCCCTGACTGAAGTGCCCTGAGGGAACGTGGCATGGTTGAAACTGTTTACCTTCAGAGATTGCCGATTGAAAGTTTGGCCGAGAAAGATGATTAGCCGAATGAATGAATGAATGAATGAATGAATGAAATAATTAAAAATAAAGATCCAAACACTGGGAGTCCAATATTTTTCCCAGCTCAGCTGAGGGGGAAGTGGAAACTTCTCTATCTTGGCTTCTCTTTGAGGGAGTGTCCTCGTTTTCTCCTCTCCTTTAGCTTCACTGTTGGCCAGGCTCAGGCTCCGGCTGACTTGGCTGGTGACTGATAGCTCTGTTCTGTGCTCTCTGGTCTTCCCCAAGGTATCTCGCCTCCTCTGTATCCCTGCATCCGTGTGTAGTGTTCTCTCCTCACACTGCTGGGTCCCTGTTCTTCCCCTTTGCCCCAAGACTCTGCTCAGGGCTCCCAGGTCCCACCCAGCTCCTCATTCACAGCCGCCTGCCTCGGAACAGGAAGTAACCATCTCCCACACGTCAGAGTTCTTCCCACTCATTTATTGACCAAATTCACACTGGAGGAACATCTCTGACCCCAGCTTCCCACGCTGGAGACTTCTAGCTACAGCTTCATTGATTTTCAAAGGTTTTTTCTTCTTTGTCCTCCATTTCAAAAACTAGACAAACAAAGAAAGGAAACTCCAGCCCAGGTGGGAACAGCCCAAGAGTAGCATTTTTTCCTGCCTCCAGGGACCTTCTCTTCAACCCTGGGACTGTGGATCTTCCCTTACCTAACTTCCCTATGCTCTGAGAGATCTCTGTCTGTTCGCCTGCCTCGGGCTAGTAACGCTTGTGCTGACTCAGCATCCCCAGGATCTAAGTTCCTCTCCAGTTATGAACAGCCTCAGCCATCCTTCTCCCTTTCCCATGTCTCCCTCTTCCCCCTCACTCCTCCTCTCTATCTCCCTCTCAAGTGTGCATCACAATTTCCCCATTCATAGCCCCATCCCACGTCACCAGCTCAACTGGCTGCATCATCTATAGAAGGTTCTAGTCCTTCCAGAGACATAGCCACATGCTGTGTCTTTAGGGTCACAGAACTCAGATTCATGTCAACAAGGTCAAGACCATCTCTTTCCTGACACCAATGACCTTCTTCTGTTATATTCCTCACATGGCTAAAGAGGGAATATAGAAAGA
>JADRCD010185764.1:0-19642 GCA_019843815.1 Montemys delectorum | reverse complement strand
TTAGCACCATTCTACTTTGTTGATTGTGTGTATGTGTGTGCGAACATTGTTGTGGAAGCATTTTGTCCTTGAAAACCCTATGTGATTGTAATAAGGGAGATGGCTCAGTCAGTAAGGGCACTTGCCTAGAAAGCCTAAACCCTGAGTTTGACTCCCAGAACCCATATAAACCAGCTGTAATCCTGGCAGTCCTATAGCAAGATGGGAGGAGGAGACAAGAGAAGCTCCTTGAAGTTCATGGCCAGCTAGCTGGGAGCATGATGCAAGCGAAGAAAGTAGAAGAGAGACCCTGCCTCAAAATAAAGTGGACAGAGAGAAATACCTAAAAATTGTCATTTGACCTCCATTCTCCTGCCAAAGCACACACCAATAACCTGCCCACCGTGTGTGTGTGTGTGTGTGTGTGTGTGTGTGTGTGTGTGTGTTTTAAAAAGATAGAATCTTACAGGGATATAATTATACCTTTGGAAGCAATGACAAACAAGTATGAAGATTTTTCCAGGGATTTTTATTGTGGTTGATCTTCGGGGCCATATAGGCTATTCATAATAAATGAAAATAAATCAAGCAGAACCTTTTGTGTAAGTGTAGGCTTTCTGCCTCTGTGTTTGGTTTCAGCATGCACAGCAGTTACTTGCACCTATTCTAGTAGCAGTGTTTAAAGTACATGACAATAAAGTTATGATGGAAACTGTTAAGTCACAGCCTACATGGGTCAAAATAGGACCCTAATACTTAATTCTGCTCACCTTCCTAAACTGCTTGTGGCTTCCCTTCTCTAGCTTGGTTGGATTCACACCTCCCCTCTGAAGTTGTGTAGGTAGGAATCCATCATCTTTGATTTTAACCTGACTAGGGTCAAAGGCTGTTGATTTTATTATGACTGCTGCATATAATTGTCATGAAGAGATGCTAACAAGCTACCCAGGTATCAGATTATTTATGTGGAAATATGTTATTTTGCCAAGTAGTGTATTAAAGTAGTTTCTGATTCTAACTTTTTAAAGTTCTAAAAGTAAAACTGGGAAGGCAGTGGACTTGGGAGTCAGAGGCATCCGGATTCCCTCCAGAGCAGTTCTGCTTATTTCAACGCCTTTCTTGCTGTTTCCTGTTCCTACAGTTGCTTGGTGATAAAGTGCTTCCAAGAACAGAACTCAATTGTTGGCTTTGTTTTTATCTACCTTGTCTGCTACCCCCGAAGTTCTTGGTGAAATGGTGGAGTTAGTCTGTCTCTCTCTGTTCCTTCTTTGTTTAACTAGCCTAGATAATTGTCCCTCCCCATAACTAAAAATCCATGATAACATATGGAGGTGTGTGAACAGCACATGACAGTAAACATGAACATGAAAGTAAAATTGAGGAAGTTGGCTGCAAGGGCTCAAGGACTTGGGCTTTCCATATTTGCTTGTGCTGCTGAGAATGGAACCCTGGGCACTGGGCAGGCAGTGCCTGAGGCCCAGCCCTGTTTTCCAGTTTTATTTTGTAAAGGCTCAGGCTGGCCTTGAACATGCAGTCTTCCTGCCTCAGCCTCTGAGGTAGCTGGGATTACAACCCTGCGTATAAGGAGCCCCCTTTCTGTTGTTTTGTTTTAGTTGTGTTAAGACAAGGATCTAGCTACATAGCCCAGGCTAATCTCCATTCTCAACAGCAATCCTCTTGTAGGCCCCAAAGTACTAGGATTGCAAACCTGAGCCTCCATGACAGTTTTGAAGGAGTTAGTCTACAAGTAATAAAGCAGCTAAGAAGCATTTCACAAGAGAAATGTTTCTTCTAACAAAGAATAATTTTGCCAACAGTAATTTATATTGCATGTATTTATATTCTCACAAAGTATTCTCATAACATTTTTTAAGGGAAACTCACAATACCTATTCATATAGTTCAGAAAGCAAAAGAAGCTTAAGGGGTTGACCAAGGCTTGCCCAGTTCCGGTGTGCCTCCACTGTGAAGTCCGTAATTTGCTGAGCGTTGTGCTGAGATTAATGTATTGATTACAACTGTCAGTTCCTGCTGTTTCTCCTGAGTTGTTTTTTTTTTTTTTTCTGGTTATTTAAAAAAGATACCCAGAATATTCTGATTCTCTCCACCCCACCCCCAATACCCAGTAGAAAGATGGGACAAGACCGTGGGAACTCTTCTGGTTATTTACCCAGCCAGTAGTTCAGTAACAGAAAGTTGGCACGTTACCTTTTTTCCCTGTACTAATAAAAAGATTTATAAAAATGTAAGCCCTTTTGAGACCTTCCCAAGTAAGTACTCAAGTTGGGAGGTAAAGAGACTCTAGTCATTGGAGAAATGAATTTAGTTTGCTGTATGAAACTTAACAATTCAAGGATTTAATTTCCTTTAGTTTGTTTTTAGAATATCATTTGATATGAATGTGAATTTCATTTATTAGAAAGGTTTTGGGGAGGGGTTTGTACATGGTTTTTTACAGTCGGGTGGGTATTAGAGAAGGGTATAGGTGTGCTACTTGGACATGCTGCCCTTTCTCTGTGTCAACCACTTGGAACTACTACTACTTTGTTTTTGGTTTTATTTATCTATTTTTGTAGTTCTAGTTATGCTGTGTGGCTCTTAAGAAAATTCGAAGCTAGACATCCTGCCAATACCTGTAGTCCAAGAACTCAGGAGGCTGGAACAGAAAGGTCACAAATTTGAAGGCAGCCTAAACTAAAGGGCAAGGATAGAGAATTGTGTGTTAATCTGTCTGTAGAAGCTTGCTCAGTTGATTCCTGATGTAAATGAGTTGACAGGATTTGCCAGCTGCTTCTGATAGTCATGACTTTTAAAAATTTTTTTTTATTTTATGTATGATTGTTTTATCAACATGTTTGTATGCCATACTCTTGAAGGTCCAAAGAAGGTGTGTAGCTCCCCTTGAAACTGGGGTCTCAAGTGGTTGTGAGCCATCATGTGAGTGCTGGGAATTGACCATCTCTCTAGCCTCTCTTCATTCTGTACCTCAGCTGTCTTATTCTGTTAGACAGAAGGTGAGTCGGTGCAGAAAAACCAAGATTAAACTTTGGGGCATGACTTAAAATAGAAAGTTGCATATGTGTCAGCATCAGTAGCTTGAGCCCTGAGCTCTACAAGAAGAGGCATGGTACAAATAGGAAGCACATCTGAAATCAGTACAATTCATCTACTGGGCTGGCTCCTGAATAGACTCTAAGTGACCTAAACGTGGTGAGAAGGAGCTGTAAACACTGCATAGCACTGGGCTCTGGTGAGTATGCATGCACTGTAACATGCTAGTGTGCTTCTAGATCCACCCCTGTGCAGAAGACAAGAGGCTGATGTATTCTTCTATGATAGAGATGCCATTTATCTGCAATAGGTCAAGTTTCGTAACCAGACTACTGAATGAAATTTCTCCTCTGTGGCTGTTGCCATGGAGATGTGAGCTTCAGGAGAGATTGCTACACCTTTGCAGCAGATGAAGGGCAAAGTGGAACTCAAACTGGTGTTCATCTTTCTTTCTTTTTTTTTTTTTAAAGATTTATTTATTATTTATTTATTATAAGTATACTGTAACTGTCTTCAGACGCACCAGAAGAGGGCGTCAGATCTCATTATGGGTGGTTGTGAGCCACCATGTGGTTGCTGGGATTTGAACTCATGACCTTTGGAAGAACAGTCAGTGCTCTTACCCACTGAGCCATCTCACCAGCCCCTTACATCTTTTCTTTTCTTTTTTTTGTTTTTGTTTTTGTTTTTGTTTTTGTTTTTGTTTTTGTTTTTTGAGACAGGGTTTCTCTGTGTAACCCTGGCTGTCCTGGAACTCACTCTGTAGACCAGGCTGGCCTCGAACTCAGAAATCCGCCTTCCTCTGCCTCCCAAGTGCTGGGATTAAAGGCGTGCGCTGCCACCGCCCAGGTGTTCATCTTTCTCCCTTTTCTCCCCCAGGATCTTGGCCACCTGGATTGCCAGGAGCTGGAAGTTGACATTGAGTCTAGGCTGAGGATGGAAGGTGTGGAGCTGAAGGAAGAATGGCAGGATGAAGATTTTCCAATGTGAGCAGTACTTTTTATTGAACAGATTTGGAACAAAACATCATAATTTCTTTAATGAAATGTCAGCTCATGAATATTGAGCTTCTTTAAAAAGAAGGTTATAAGCGATCACTGGATACTAGGAAGTGAAAGTTATTTTCTACCGAATATGTGGTTGGTTATCTTTTCATATTTGTTTTAGTCATTTCAGCTCCAGGTTTTAGGGAGCTGTGCTTTAAGCTAAAGTCTTAGGTTTTGGAGGATTGGGCAGTCAGCTCTCTGTAAAAATGAATAGAGTGTGAATAGAGTGCCAGGCATGGTAGTATCTACTTGTAACTTCAGCACTGTAGGGATGGAGACCAGATCCCCAGGCTTACCTGCCAGCCAGTCTGGGCTATTTGATTAATCCCATGCTGGTAACAAATGGTCTCAGATGGTGGACAGCCCCTCAGGAACATCTGAGATTATCTCTGACCTCAACACACACACAAACTGGTTGGTAGAACTTACAAAACATAGCTTTAGTCCTTATAACTGTGACATTTTAATGGATCTTTGAGCTTCAAAGCAATTGTTTTTAAGTTCTATTTTAAAGAGTTTGTCTATGTCTTCTAGACCTTTACCAGAAGATGACAGCATTGAAGCAGATATACTCGATGTAACTGGTCCAGACAGACAGCCTGGTAAGAATTTGTGTTACTTTTGAATGCATTTCTTTATATATACAGAGAGAGAAAAACCAACAGCATTGAGCTTTTTTCTCTTTTTTTCCCCCAATAGAGGGGGTCAAAGGACAAATTTTGGAATCTTTGAGAAATTTAACTTTATAAAAAAAATATACCTTTGGTTTTAAGAAATTTTTACAAGGAGCAAAAGAGACTATTTAATAAGAAATGACTATAAATGCAGCCTCTGTTGTTAAAAAGGAAATTGATATATTTTTGATCTCATGACAAAGAAGCAGTAATAAACGATTCTTTTAAGAAGAGACCATGCCATTCTCCAAGTCCACTCAGACATCTCACAGTGCTTATAATTAGTTCCCTGGGCCCACTATCCTCTTCTGGACTCTGCCCCCTGTACTAGGTGCATATACCCACACACAGACACACATGTATGCACATATTTAAGAATAAATTGGGTCTGGAGAGATGGCCTAGCAGTTAAGACACTTGCTGCTCCTGCAGAGAACCCAGGTTCAATTCTTAGCATCCACATTGCAGCTCACAGCCATCTGTAACTGCAGTTTCAGGGGATCTGAGGATCTCTTCTGGCCTCCTCAGGCACTGCACAAAAGTGTATGGACATATATGCAAGCAAAGCACCCATCCACATAAAGTGAAAACAGTAGGGTAAAAATGCACCTTTAAAAAGCAGCAGCAGTGACCACAGCCAGGCTTCCTTAAGTAATACTGTGGAATTTTCTTTTAAATGTTTTCTCAAGAATGAAGTGACTAAAAATGTTTCTCTTCGAAATGGATCATCTGAGTAGTCCAGTCTTCTTCCTTGTTTCCAATTTCAGGCTCATTAGAAGTTAATGGAAACAAAGTACGGAAGAAACTAATGGCCCCAGACATCAGCCTGACCCTGGATCCTGGTGAAGACTCTCTGTGGTCGGATGATTTGGATGAAGGCGGAGAAGTTGACCTGGAAGGCTTAGACACCCCATCAGAGAACAGTGATGAATTTGAGTGGGAAGGTAATTCACTCTCTTTATATGAGCTTTGTGAATGAATGTTTATATTATATAGTATTTACCATGGTGTTCTCTTTAGGAAAAGTAGGATATAACCAAATCTTAAACATAAAGCCTGCTAAAATCCATTGAAGGATTTTGTTTGAAATATGTTATTTTTTCTGCAGTTCCTAAGTTTGTTTCTAAAATAGAAGATTCTGAAAGTACTTGAAGTTTTCAAGACTAGATTATGCAGTTAGCTTTCTTTTAGTTTAGTTTTGTTTTGTTTTTTCCTTACTTGCCCAATATTGTATAGTTTTGATTTTTCATAGTTGCTTCCAAAGTATTGCCTAATATTCTAGTATATTCTTGTCAGTCAATCTAGGAGGGGAAAAAGTCCTCTAAAGAGACATAAAAAATATGCTAAAAAATACCTATGGGGCTGGGCATGGTGGCACATCCCTTTAACACCAACCCTACAGAGGCAGAAGCAGGAGGATCTCTTGACTTCCAGGCCAGCCTGGTCTACATAGTGAGTTCAGTGACATCCAGGAGGACATAGATCCTGTCACAAATAATAACCATAACTAAGCACTGGCAGAGAAGGCGCTGAGGCAGCTGTACTTGTAAAGCTGCCCCTTGAAGTAGTGAGTGCTCAGCCCAGTCTGACATTGCTATTCTAGTTAGTTGGTGTTCAGAGGCATTGGTGTGTGTATTGCTTTGTGTGCTTTCTAGAATTAGGCGGTAGTTGATTGTGATATTTAGACATGTTAATAATCTTTTTGTTTCATCTTTAAAGTGAATTTTGCAACAAAACTGTACTTAAAAAAGGTAGACAAATAGGTAATAAAGAATGATACTCTAGCTTTTGTTCTTTTTTTTTCCCCTTCCCTGTTTACTGGTTCCATAAGCAGCCCAGTAAGAAGCAATCTTTTATACAGACACTGAAATAGTTTTCTGCCTGTGTGTTTTGTCTCTTCTCTCCTTAATGCTGCTGTAGTCATTTCCTGGAAGGATATTTTCCGTTAACAGCTTTGTCTTGGAAACAACTAACATGCAGTAGGTTTCCCTTCCCCCCATCTTTTGGTAAGGACTGTCATACTAAAGTTTTGAAAATCATTACTTCGTTTTAAATCAACTAACCTGCAATCTGCAAACATAAATTACACGTAATCATTGGAGCTTTGGCTAGTGTTAATTTACGTAAATTTTTGCATGTGTTCTTCAGAAGTACATGTCTGCTTTATAAAACTGATCAAAGGGAAAACGATCACTGAGTAGTTAACCACTTTCTATCTCGTATTACAGTATTTTATAATTAGTGTATGTGCTAAAAAAACAATTGGCTCTCAGATAGTTACTAGAAGTAAGCTGTATTAGTAACTCTAATGGACACTGTTGTCCTGAATGAAATCTGGAAAGACATGGAAGGCAGTAAGATGTTGATTGCTCTACTTCTCCTACACCTGATGTAAGTGTTGCACTATAACTTGGTGCTTTGTTGCATTGGGCAGTAGAAAGTTCAAGTAAACTGATTCTAAAGACATAAATTGGCCTTAAGTAAGAGCAAGCCTTTTCTTGTTACAGAGGTGATGATGTCAGCTTATATATTGAAAATTCTTTGTAAATAATTGTATATGGTGGTGTGCACCTATACTCCCAGATGCTTGGAGACTAAATAAAGCAGGCTCACCTGAGCCCGGAAGTGTGAGGCTAGCCTGGGGAGCCCACAGCACACTAAGAAGAAGGCAGGAAGTACTTGGAGTAATCTAGATAGTAAAGTGGTTAACATACAGTTTTGATTTTTATTGTGTAAATAACAGTTTGTGATTCAAAAGCCTTTTATTTTAACAGATGATCTTCCCAAACCCAAAACTACTGAAGTCATTAGAAAAGGCTCAGTTACTGAATACACAGCCACAGAAGAAAAGGACGATGGACGCCGCTGGCGCATGTTCAGGATTGGAGAGCAGGACCACAGAGTGGACATGAAGGCAATTGAACCCTACAAAAAAGTTATTAGCCATGGAGGTGAGGGTTAGGGCAGATCCTCTGGAACTTTAGATGCAGTGTACAAAATCTAAAGCTGTCAAAAAATGTGCCTAGAAATAGTAGCTTGTTTTGAACGAAAAAGAAAAATTCTCAGACATTTTGATTTCAAAAGTTGAATGCTTTGTTTTAATTTTTTTTTTTTAATATAGATGTGTGTTTTGCCTGTGTGTATGTCTGGACACCACCACTTGGGTATCTCATGTCTCCATGGAGGCCAGAAGAGGGCATGAGATCCTTTGGAACTGGAGTTAGAAAATAAAAAATGGTTGTGAGCTTCCATGTGGTTGCTGGGAATCAAACCTGAGTCCTCTGGAAAAATAGCCAGTGCTCTTAGCTGCTGAGCTGTCTCTCCAGCCCAAGGATTATAAAGGTTTGAAGTGAAATGATAAAAGGACAACTAAGAATTACTTATATAAGAGCTGGAAAGATGGATCAGCA
This sequence comes from Montemys delectorum, assembly GCA_019843815.1. NCBI lineage: Eukaryota > Metazoa > Chordata > Mammalia > Rodentia > Muridae > Montemys > Montemys delectorum. The sequence goes on along the minus strand of JADRCD010185764.1, from coordinate 11,482 downwards.
GTAAGATTACTAGCTGCTCCTCCAGTAAACCCAAGTTTAGTTCCCAGCATGTACATGATAGCTCTCAGCCATCTGCAACTCCAGTCTCATGGGATCCAATACCTTTTTATGGCCTGTAGGTGCACTTACACGAATAACTTTTAAACAGTATTTTTACATGTTTACTGTAAGTTTTAAAAATATAATAGTTTCAACCTGTATGTTTACTGCTTTAAAAAGGAGTTAGTTTTTTGAACCCTTTGCAACATTTATGCTTTACTTATCTTAGTTTACTTAACTAATACAGTTAGATGACTTTCAACAAAAGCATGTATGTCTCTCAGTATATTCAACTGTACATATATGCACATATAGGTACAACCCATGCTCATATAGAACATTTCACTTTGTCCAGAAACCTCTCCACCTTTCTAGTGAGTCCATCCTCTAATAACCACTACTCACAAGCTAGCCCACTGACTAGCTTTGCCTCTGTGTGCTGTGTGACTGATCTCACAGTGTGCACTTCTTGTCACTCAGCATGTTTCTGAGCAGCTACATCCATGTCATGGGTCTAGTTTATTCTCTATCACTGAATATTTCATGGCCCAAATAAACTGTGTGTGCATTTGCTGCAGTGTTGGGTGTTGAGTTGTTTGCAGTTTGTTATATGACTGGGATCTGCAGTGTTGGCACAAGCCTCCTCTTGGGCTTTGTGAGGCTTAGACTTGACTTCAGCTTTTCATGCACAACTCACCTAGCTCAGTGGAGCACTGTTTGTTTCATTTTGAGATACACAAAAATAGTTCATTCCCCTAGGAGGCTTGCAAGTCAGTCAGAAACTGTAATTGTCACTCTGTTAGTCTGATCATACAATCTAGGAGTTCTCCTAGGTGCTGTGCAAAATAGTGTCCACATTTTCCTGGTCAGAGTGCATGCAGTTCACTCTGGATAAAATGTGTTATAGTCTCAAAGTCCAGACACTGGCCAGATGAGCTTTTCTTAAGAAATTATTCCTACTTAGTTTGCTTTGCCAGCTGCGTCTCTTGGTCATCCCTACAGTCATTGTTCATCTGGAAGCTCTGCATTCACATATACATAGTTAAAAATGATAATCCTATAGAGTAAAATTATACCAAAGACTTTACCCTTCTTTTTTCTTCCCAGGCTATTATGGGGATGGCTTAAATGCCATTGTTGTATTTGCTGTCTGTTTCATGCCTGAGAGTGGTCAGCCTAACTATAGATATTTGATGGACAATCTCTTTAAGTAAGTATGGCTTTTGGGAGGCCATGTTCAAGACAAGGTTTCTCTCTGTCTCCTTGGCTGTCCTGGAACTCGCTCTGTAGCCCAGGTTGGCCTTGAACTTATAGAGATCTGCCTGCCTCTGCCTCCTGAGTGCTGGATTAAAAAGGCATGAACCACCACTGCCCACCTAAGTAACTATATATTAGCAAGATATTTGAACAGAATTCTGAACTGATTAGACTCATAATTTATGCAAATTTTGTAAAAACTAGAAAGAAAGAAGCCAGCTTGATGGTACAGGCTAAAGGGAGAAGGATCATAAGTTGATGGCATGTCCAAACTATTTACAGATCAAGGTTAAGGTCAACCTGGGCAACCTAATGAGACCTTGCAGCAAAATAAAATGTCAAGAAGAACTGGGGAAACAGTTCAGTGACTGCTCTGGCCTGGCAGATATATGTATTCCGTCAGGCAATAACAGTAACAACATACAGAAGTCACCCTATTTCTGAGTCCCCAGGTCTTTATTTTTAGCGTTATAAAACTGTATTTTCCAACTCAGAAAAAAAGTTGCATTTTAAAATTAGTACAGATTATCTCATCCAACTTCAGTATTTAGAAACATATTGCTTAAAAAGTTAACTGACCGTCTCAAAATTATATGACTAAACTACTTATGTCCCTGGGACTTAACCTAGTGAACTGACAAGTCACTCTTTTTCTTGGCTTAGTGGTTTTTCATTTGTACTGCGAACCTCACAAGTACACACAGTGAAAAGCTGAGCATGCCATGACCTGGTCCCACCTGTCTCCTGACCACACACAGTGCCATTCAGGCTGCAGGATTTGTTGTGACTTTTTTTAAACAGTCCCACCATCACCTACTGCAGGTGCTTGCTCTTAACTGTGGAAGAAGGGAGGGAACTGTGTTCATTTAGGAGCCTGTTCGGTCCTGAATGGTGATGTCTAAGACATGTACTTAATTTGTTTTTATAGATATGTTATTGGCACTTTAGAGCTGTTGGTAGCAGAGAACTACATGATCATTTACCTAAATGGTGCGACAACTCGAAGGAAAATGCCCAGTCTGGGATGGCTCAGGAGATGCTACCAGCAAATTGATAGACGGTGATGTAGACTTGGCTGAGAGATTTTTACAATAGTTTTATTAGATTAAAGTATACTTTCTGTTGCCATTTAAAGATAACTTCTTTGGTTGTACTTGTCAATTTCTGAATGTTTTTATTTTTTTAAAGACGGCACTGAACAATGTCATGGCAAATAACTTGAGTCTGCTTTTATTAAGAGTGACTTTAAATCTTCAAAACACATAAGATTGCTCTCCATTCTTTCTTATGCCATTTGGAACACATTATTTAATATTCATCTTGGAAAAGGGCCATCTTAAGCAGTGTCCCTCTGCTGTGTACTGTACTATGGGGCCAGTGCAGATGCACAAGTCCTGTGCGGAAGCCAGGAGTCACCTAAGCTTACTGCTGAAATGCTGGCCTCTTTGTTGAGACAGTTTCTAGCTCAAACCTAGAACTAATAATCCAGGTACCTAGAGAGTTCCAGCACTGAGATTACATACCTACCACATCATTCTCTTCCTTTTTTATATGGGTTCTGAGGAATGAGACCTAGGTCCCCATGCTTACACTGCAGGCACTGAACCTATAGGTTCTGAGGAATGAGACCTAGGTCCCCATGCTTACACTGCAGACATTGGACCTATGGGTTCTGAAGAATGAGACCTAGGTACCCACGCTTACACTGCAGGCACTGGACCTACTAAGCCATTGCCCAACTCTCTGGTTTCTTAAAGAAATAGTTTCTATTCTATAGTTCCAGCTATAGTTTTTCAGAACAAACACTAAAAATGTGTTTGTCTTTAAGACTCATTTGTCCACACCAGTGGAGCAACTTTAATCTTGCTAATGGTTCAGTTTTGCCTTTGATTCAAGTGGTTTCCCTGACTTGTTAATAGGTTTCTTTTTATAGATTAAACCTGTTCACGGTCTTCTGTGATTTTATATATATATACACACACACATACAAATATCTAAAAAGAAGCTTTTACTTTATAGTGAAACTTTTTAAATCTCAAAATGTTATTGGCCCTGACTCCTGGGCTCACTCCTTTGGTTTTCTCTGCCCTGTCCCCCTTCCTTACAAGTTAGTGCTTTTCATGATATTGGAAGCAAATGCCAGTTTCTCCCTAGATTTGAACAGAAAAATGGTTTACTTTCATGTTCAGTATCAGCTCTTTCCTTGCTGGATCAGTGTGGATGCTAGGAGACATTTGAAAGCAGGAAAAATAAGACATGAATTTGGACAGATTAAATAAATTCTATTTCACAACGTAGGAGGGATATTTAGAACTCAAGAATGTATTTTCTTGTCTTTAGAAGTGTTATACTTAAGTGAAAATTTTTGGTGATTTTTTTTTTATCTGTTTTGTACAAACTTGCATTATACTTATGTCTAAGGGGTTTTTTGTGTGTGTGTGCTATAATTTGTAGAAATTTGTATAATCTTTTTTTCTTTTGGTCTCCAGATTAAGGAAAAACCTAAAGTCTCTAATCATTGTGCACCCGTCTTGGTTTATCCGAACACTTCTGGCTGTTACAAGACCATTTATCAGGTAATTTTCTGAGTGTGTATTTAAAAAAAAAAAAAAAAGTATCTTGTATTTAAATGTCAGTTTTATGTGTCAGAAGTACTGAAATAATTGTTTGTATTTTCTTCTCCAGTTCAAAATTCAGTCAGAAAATTAGATACGTCTTTAATTTGGCAGAGCTGGCAGAGCTTGTTCCCATGGAGTATGTTGGCATACCAGAGTGCATCAAACAGTAGGTCTCCCCTGCTTTCCTTGTCTTCCTGTTTCTGTGCAAGAGAAGTACTTTTCTTTCTCACTGTATTCTAGAGCACGGGGTTTGTAAGGAAGAAGTAGAGGAAGAACCTGTTTTCCCCACAGCCTCCCCTTACTGCACCATGTTTACATAACTAGAGGTGATTGCCACTCAGGAACCCTTCTATATGTTAAGTGCTGTTTACATCTGAGAGATGACTTCCTGAAGAGGCAGTCCTGTAGAGTAACTTCTCTACTTGACATATTACTCTCTCACGTGGAATGAGTTTATCATATTACTGAAGGAACTCACGTTGCTAAAGAAACGAGTTGTTCCTTAAATCAGCTTGGTCTTATTATTTTCCAGAAACTAGGATTTTCTGTTTCCTCGTTCACGTCACCCGCCCACCTGCCCTCTATGGGACTGGGTGAGACTGTTGTTGAACACTTGGCATTACAGTGCTGTGGTGCAGGAAGGGCTTCTCTGACTGCTGGGCTCAGGGTCTAGGCTCAGGTGTATCTGAACCAGAATTTACTGAGTTGGTTTTCATTCTCTACATCATGTTAAATGTTAGCATTGCATATTTGTACCTACACAGTTACACGTTCAGTCTTTTTTTTTTTTTTTTTAATCTCAAAATGTGCATTTACTGAAATAACTCTTCCCTACCAAGGTATGAAGAAGAAAAGTTTAAAAAGAGACAAAAAAGGTACATGCACACCTTGACTGGGTTGCATCTAGACTAGTCCATTTGCATCGCACAGACTAACCCTGCTGCTAGTTGGTTAGCTTGCAAACAGAGAATAGCATTTGTAAATATAAATGTCGCCCAGAGCCCAGTACAGGGCAAACCCCAAGCTCCTCCTGCTCAATATGAGCATGCTTAATGCGTGTGTTCGCATCAAAGCCCTCCCACTCCGTGTGCTGAATCCAGAGAAATGACTGGCAGCCCTGGTTAAAATCCCAGGCCTTTGAAAACTTTCACATTTTGCTTTTGAAATAAGTATACAGACATTTTCAAGCAACAGCTTATTCCCTTGGGGTCGATGATTATATTTGCAATGCATATACTCTTTGGCTAACCAACATTGATTTTCTTTATATGCTTAAATTAAATAGCCTGCTAACCAGTCAAACTCTACATGTGATAAAATACCTAAAATTCAGTGTAGCATTTAACAGTTAAACACTCTGCTTTCTACTTTAAATTTAATTTTGAACACTTCTGCTTTGAGTGTAACAACCTTTCATTTGTTAATGTCTTAGCATAAAGATGAAAGGCAGAGTATAAAATAGTTTACCATTTTATATAGAAGTTTAGAAAAGTATAAGCCTTAGGCCTGATTTATTCATAGTTTAGTTTGGGAGTTTTTGTTTTGTTCTGGATTTGCTCTTATGCTGTATCTCAGGCTGGCCTCTCTTTCACAGTCTTCTGCTTCAGTATCCAGATGTGAGGTTGTGGCTCTTCACCACCACACCCACTGTTAATAGATTTTATTTTATTTTTAAATTTTAACAACAGCATTAGCAAAATGTCACTTAATATGATCTTAGGGGCTAAGATAAGAGATTTACATGTGTTACTTTAACCATCTGTGGGACCAGTTAGAATCTTTGCTGGTGTAATCTTATTTTTGAACAGTTTGATTCTTTTGGTGAGAACACAGCTAACCATTTAAGAGTTATTTCTGTGTAGCACTTTACAGTTTGAACAAGATTCACTAACCTTGTGTAAAGCAGTAATAGGGCCTGCTTTTCTCTCTAGGCAGTGCTGTGTATATGCCTGACGAGTGGATGAAACTCAAAATACCATCAATAACCTACCTTCTAGACTTTAAAATGACTTACTGGGAGTTGGGGCTGGCAAATGCCTTTAATCACAGCACTTGAGAGACAGAGACTGGCAGATTCTGTGAATTGAGGGCAACCAGGTCTACATAGTGAGTTTCAGGAGCTGGGAGGAGGGGCACTGAGAGAGAGGGAAAGGGGGACCGTGTGTGTGTGTGGGAGGGGGGAAATGTGTGCACATGCTCTTTTATTGAGGAAATGTTCTGTTAATACCCCTCTAAAAAGGTTTTAGTATTTTATCAGCTGTCAGAAATAATCCAGGCATCACATAAAAAGTAAACTTAATGTTTTATTTCTGTTGTGTGAAAGCATTCGCAGTTATTCCATCCTGAGTATCCTGAGTATTCCTCCCTTGGAATCCCTTCTGCTTTCTCACCTTTCCTCAATCTATGTTCCCCTGCTTAAAAAAAGAAATACAGTCATTTATCTTGGATTTTTTTTTTCCCATTTTGCTTGTGTTTAGTCCTCAATAGGGTCATTACAGATATCTTTTAGCACTTAAGTCTTATAAAACTTCCTTTAGTATTAAAAAGATGATTTGAGAAATATTTGTTTAATTAGCTCTAAATACAGAAATATGTGAAAGGCAAAACTTGGGGTGGTAGATGTGGCAAGCATCTGTTAAGTGGAACTCAGAGAGGTATTCCCAGAATTTGCTAAGGAACTAAGGATTGAAGTATAGTCTTTTTAAATGTTTTACCTGTTTTCTTTCTGTAATGTGGTGTCCTGTGGCCAGGCAGCTGTCATGTTTCAACAGTGCCTACAATTACTTCTTAATAGTAGTTCATATTTTAAAAAAATCAGTTGTATATTGTAGGCCTTCACAAGAGTATTAGCTAATCTTTGATGCCAAGGTAATATATTTGTACAACAAACCAGGGCTTTTTACTTTTGACTGACAGATACTTAGGTGATTGTAGGAATGGAAACAGGTGTGAAAAGGACTGTCCTGCTTTGTACTAGTGTGACTTATATATCTCTCACCAGCCATTCAAGCTATTACAGAGTCACCACTGTTACCACATTATCTTCTCATCTCCAAGAGCATACATTTTCTTACTACCTCTAGCCAACCAACCATTAATCCAGTGAGACTTTTTAACTCATATACATATACTTCTGAATGTTGAGTCCATATGGTTTACTCTCATAATAAATGAAAAGCATTTACACACAGTGTACCAGTGAATTCCAGAAAATGGTTGCCATTCTGTAATACACAGTTTGGTTCTGGATTTTAAAATGTTGATTGTTCAGTTGGTGATTTAACAGTCATTTTTGAGAGAGTTGATTTTTCTGTCAACAGTCTTACCCACTAAACTTCTTGCTGTAGTGGAATTATACACATCATCAGTTCTCAGCGTGGTTATGGCTGTGAATATAAAGTATCCTGTGATCTGGAAGGAAATAATGACAATGTTTGTATCCTTGCCAGTGTCCTGTTGCTTAGAAAAAAATCTGTTCTTTTGGGAAATGTCTGTTTAATTTTTTTTTCCTGCTTTATCTGTTTTGTTTGCAAGGCTTTGTTTTTTTTTGTTTTTTTTTTTTTAATGGAATAATCTGTGCTAAAAGTAGTCATTTTCAGAAAGAAATCATCCAGTTGCCAGTGTCACGACTGTTTTTAATTAGATGTGTTTTTTCATTGAACAGAGTTGATCAAGAGCTTAATGGAAAACAAGAACCACCGAAAAGTGAGCAGTAAGTTCTGTGTCCAGCCCAGACGAGACAAAGAGCACCAGGGAGGCGGGGCTGTAGTGCATCCTAGTACACTCGTGGCTCAAGAGTTTATGTAATCTGTTACAAAATTTACTTGACTTCTTTCCAAATGGACTCTTGTACAGGGACTGTTCACTGCTGTCATGGTTTGCAACTCTTGAATTTAGCTCTTTGATGACTAATTATATTGTAATCATTTTATATTGCTAAATAGCAAAAAACTACACTTTATATAAAGCAATTTTTACATTTGTTTATTTGAATGATGCATCTTCAGTAAAGTATTTATATACATAAATGACAAAGGAAAGAAATAATATATATTTTTTATGTTGGGGGCAATAATTTTTAGTGTGTACCTGTCTCGTGGATGACTATATACAAGTAAATAAGACCACGATTTTAAATGTAAAGTACATGTAAGACTTTGTTTTTGTAAATGGTTGGATACATTTCCTGGGTAACTTAGGCTGGGCTGTCCTAAAGCAAGGACAGGTAAACTGATGCCAAGAAGTACCTAAGGTCATGCATGTGGTCTAGGCAGTAATAGCAGTCTGAGCTCCTCCCTGAAAGCACATTGTTTCTTAATGTGGTGGAAGGGCAGGTGGGTGAACAACTTGCTTTCCTCTCTAAAGACATGTTAGAACCAGAACTAGAGATTTTGAAAAGCTAGTAGTTAGGGTTTATATATTTGTATATAAGGGACATTTTACTTTACCCAAAGTCAGAACTGTTTAAAAAAGAAAGAAAGCTCTTAAGATGTGTTCAGTAATGTGACATGAGTTGTGTCGTGTGTGTGAAGCTGTGAGGTGTTGCAGAGGCTTCGATGAGTACTCACGATCAGCTGCATCTGTAGAGCAGATGGATGCTATTGCAATGCTCTCACAGTGGGCACTTTACCAGAGCACTTCCTCGCCACCTGTTTGAGCACAGTGCAAATTGGCCTAAGCAGATGGATGGTGTACAGTGCTGTACATGGGTTGATTCTGTAAGGATTAAAGTGCTGCTGCCGTGCACTCAGGACAACATTTGCTGTGTGTAAGCCTTCATTTCATGTGGTTAAGTATCGTGACTGAACATTGAAATAAATATTATTTGTGCCTCCAAGCAGGGTCTAATTACCTTCAAAATCATTCTAAAACAACGAATTTATCTAGTCTTGTGTCATGGACTTGCCTGGTTTATAATATTTAGTGTGTATCAGCTTCACGACACCCAGCCCTTCAGGTAAGCTGTTTACAAAAGTGGTCTAGCAAAACAACACTGAAGCAGGTGTGAGCTAAGCTTAGGTCATTTTCTCCCATGCTTTCTTAGCACATGACCTTCACCACTCTCAGTTTTTAGGATTAAGCTTCTATTGCAAAAGAGAATTTTTCTTTACTTCTTTGTCCTTCTCAGGCATAAATTTGACTTGCTAGATTAAAATCAGTTATGGTCAAGCTGAAAGACTTTCTGGGTAAAACATTTCTCCACAACCTCTCAGCCTAGATCCAGCACTAGTGTTGTTGCAGTACATTGAGCCAAAACCATCTTACTTGTGTTGATGAAGGAAACTTTGAAAATAACTGTATAGCACCAGGTATGGTGGCACCTGTCTTTAATCCCAAAATTTAGGAGCATAGGCTGACAGAGCTCTGTGAGTTTAAGGTCAGCCTGGCCTACATAGCTGCATAGATACCCTTCTGAACTTACCCAGAGTCATGAGCAGCTTGGAGAATGTCTTAGGGAGCCTCTCACCTATCTCTGTCTCAGAATGGACTGAGCTTTGTCTTTGCTTTTCTTCCACATTAAGTACTTAGATCATCAATTTCAAAATACAGACAATAGCTTCAGCTTTTTACTGTGTTTTACTTTTTGCAGAAGTGGTTGGTTTGTGGCTTGGGGTTTTTTGTTTTGTAAATTTTTTTTGGTTTTTGTTTGTTTTTTGTTTTGTTTTGTTTTGGGGGGGGTGGGTTTTTTGGTTTTTTTGAGACAGGGTTTCTCTATGTAGCCTTGGCTGTCCTGGAACTCACTCTGTAGACCAGGCTGGCCTCGAACTCAGAAATCCACCTGCCTCTCCCTCCCAAGTGCTGGGATTAAAGGCATGCGCCACCACTGTCCGCCTGTTTTGTAAATTTTTAAAAAGTAGAAATAGCCTATATTCAGTTCAAACATGGAGAGTTGGCCCAGCAGTTGTAAGAACACTTCCAAGTTTAGTTCCCAGCACTGATGGCAGGCATATCATAGCCACCTATAATTTCAGCTTCAGGGGACTGCTGAAGTCTCTGGCCTCTGGGCATCTGCATATACATACATACATACATACATACATACATACACACACACACACACACAATCTTTTTTAAGAAATGAATAAAATTTACAAGGAACAGCCAAGTATCATGACATATACCATGCACTGGGGAGTCTGAAACAGGAGAATTCTAAGTTTGAGGCCCAGCTGGGCTACATAGCAAGCCCTTGACTAAAGAACGAGAAACTGCCCTAACCTGCACTTGAATGAATATGGTATAGAGATGTGCCCACAGTAAATGTAAACATACCTGTACAATTGGTGATAAATTGTATATAGAGGTAGGCTAGAGGAAAGCCACATTAGTTTGATTTTTAATTGGTGCAATACAGTATGTTCCCACATCTTGTTTTAATTTTCATTACTAATTAAGGTGAAAATGCAAAGAGTAATTTTTTGACTTTTTTGCAGGAGTCATGGATAAACTTGCCAGGTTTAGTTTAGTTCCATGTTTTTGTTACCATCTCTGTTACACTTTGGCTCTGATTGTCCCCTTTTTATCAAATTTTTCTTAGAAAATAATATGACTCCGTTCTTCTTGTGTTCCTGAAAAAGCACCAAGGGAAGCTGTGAGGTCTCCACCTCACATTGAAGCCTTTTAACTCCAGGAGGCAAGAGGTACCAGGAAGTGTGGTGCTAAGCAGAGTTAGGAGATAAGTGAGAAAATGGGCCATTACAAAGAAAGACTTGGTTATCACCTACATGCCCCCAAAAGTGTCCCTCTTAAGGGACATACTCTGTATGGCAGCCAGTGGTTCCATTTCCTGTATCCACAAGGAAACAGATCATATATGGTGTGGATTGCTGATGGCCATGGTGATGATATTCTCCTGTCCTCTGCATCTTCCAGACAGAAGCAGGTCTGTAGCGCAGCAGCTACAGTGTCCCAAGTTGAGACTTCATGGCTGGTAAATGTTAATGTTGGCTTCTCTGCTAAGTGTCATGCCTTAGTGTCACCAACTCCTTGACAGTATTCTTCCAGAAAACTTGTGTCTTGTTCCTGCAAGAGACAATCTCATGAGATGTGCTGGGAATTAGCACTATGACACACTTAGTAGAGCAGGCCAGTTTCTTGATGGAATTGGTAGGTCACTATGAAAGGTGACAGTAGCTTTGGCATTCTTTGTCTGTGTTTTAAGCAGAAAATTATTGCTGGATGGTGGTAGCACATACCCTTTATCCCCTAGCAGTTTGGAGGCAGAGGCAGGCTGATCTCTGAATTCGAGGACAGCCTGGTCTTCAGACAGCCACAGGTACACAGAGAAAGCCTGTCTCAAAAAAAGGAGATGGAAAATTGTTAACACTGTTGGAGATGCAGTGGAGACAATTGACAACAGAGGTAGCCACCCAATTCTGCTTTGGTTTTGTTGAGCTATCTCCCCTCACTCCCCATACTTCTATTTTCTTTAGCTATGTCAGAAATTGATCAGTCATATCTCAGAGGGCTGGAATAAGAAAAATCTATATACAGGTAAACAGTTGTGCTAGTGAGAGTTTACTTTGTAGTAGGAAATGGGAATTGTGTAGTGGGCGTTGCTAAGACCA
>JADRCD010185763.1:1740-21888 GCA_019843815.1 Montemys delectorum | reverse complement strand
TCAGCTCAAGTCCCTCAGCCTGGCTTCAATCTTTAATGATTTGTGGTCATGTATGCATAAAGAGACCACAGTTGTCCACTAACCACACACATATGGGACCTGGGAGTGTAAACTCACAGCCTTTGCCTTCCAAACCACATGCTTCCCAGAGAGGTAAACCCATGGTCCACAACATGTAGATCGTGACCCAAAGTAGTCTGCCAGCATTGGCAGGTAGGTGGCTAGAGATGAATTGTGTGCCTACTGCAATTTCCTTCCTTTGGGTCCCCCTGGGGTTTGTGTGTGCACACATACTGTAGGATATAATATATACCTAACATGAAGCTGGAACAATATCTGATGGGGGCACAGAAAACCACACATTCATATTTCTGTCTTGTCATCTACATGCACATTCTTGTATCTGTCTTTATTTAAATAGATCACAGGTATATGCGTCTATATGGCATGGGCCTGTGCTACTTTCATAATTTCTATGAACTGAGGGTATCTTACGGCCCCTTTTAGGAAATCCAATGATTTACAAATAGATACATCCAGCAAGCAAGGTAGGCTCTGGCTGTCATTAAGAAAATAACTTCCTGTTAGAACGTTTGTCAGGGTTTGAGCTAAGGGGAGAAGCCTAATGGTAAGGTTCTATTTGAACAGATGTCTTTCTCCCCCTCAAATGAAAGCAAAAGGTCCAAGCTATTTTTAGGACTTTAATTGGATTGATCATTCTATAACTCTAAGTTTCATCTCAGTGTTATTATTAAGCCCCCTTTAGGCTATTTATACACTTAGTTGGTTCAGAATGCCCTTGAAACACTGCCTTTTGCAAATAATCCATTTCCTATGTATCACGACACATATTGCCAACAATTTGAAAATATAAACATGATATGTTGACTCTGCCGCTGGTTTCAGTTAAATATTCTAACCATGCTTTGCCAATGAAAACCTTCGCTTTGTTTATGATTCCCTTGGTATGTGCTGGTATACAGTCTCTCTTTTCTTCAGGGCTGCTCCGTTCTACTAACCTGACAAGTGATCCAGGTTAGTGGTCTGAACCTATTTGTTTCATCCTCCTGTGTTTCAATACCCAATCTGCCTCAAGAGTGTTTCCTGACAGCGCGGTGTGTGAGTTGACTTCATAGTGAGAACAGAGAACATATTCTTATGCAAGTCAGCGATCTCTAAAGGAAAACTGAATGGAATAAACTGAAGACAACTGTTGCTGGGAAGCTCCTAAGTAACATACTATATCAAGAATGGTGTCTTGGTTAAGTATGACAGAGCATACCTGTAATTCCACATTTGGAGACAGGAACATAGTGAGTTCAAGACCAGCTTGAGGATTCTCCTCCTCTTCCTCCTCCTCCTCCTCCTCCTCCTCCTCCTCCTCCTCCTCCTCCTCCTCCTCCTTCTCTCTCTCTCTCTCTCTCTCTCTCTCTCTCACACACACATACACACACACACATCTATTCCACCTCGTCATTCTCTACGGTCAGCACCATCTTGGAGTTAACTATGTTCAATGACCCCCGGAGCTCATGCCCACAGGGTTGATTTCTTTAATGATGTTGCCTAATATTTTCCCACATGCATTGAATCAACTCTCCCAACTAACACACATAACTAACAACTAATGTTAATATTCTCGTACTGTGCTATATAAAAGCCACATTTTCCCCCAAATAAAAGGTAGTCATGGAAATTTAATTCTATCCACAATGAAAACAAGATGTTTCAATTTAACTTCTTAGAGACAAATCTGGGCCCTTTCCCTTCCAAATTAGGGTCTTCATTTTTCTTTGTGAAATTATAAGCCCATTGAGGATGATTGTCTATAAAAGCAGTCAGATTATCCTCCTCATCATTACCTCTTGCAATACTAAGGAACACTTGGAGTTTTGAATTTACTCATATCTTTTACTTGAATATTCTCAATTCACCAATTTTCAACTGTTATTTTTAAACAACCCTGTGAAGGGCTTCAGAAGCAGTAATATTTGAAATTGCTTTAATTACTTTTTCTTTACCTAAAAGATATTTTAGAGTGTGTTTTCTGAGGATCAAACTTCAGAGGTCAGAGTCAAGGTCATTGGTCTTACTGGCTCCTCCAAGATATAGCTTCCTCCAGCTTTGGCTCCCTGACATTGTCAGTCATAGAGTGGTTTAGGGCAAGAGTGTCATAAAACCTTTAGTCAGTCTACTGAAAATCCAACTGAACTTATGTCTATAAGTATAGACAGGAAACTGAAGCTAGAACATGCATTTCCAAGGAAGGGAGTTGGCATCCACAATTTAGATGAATAAATAAAAACAAATAGTCAAAGCCGGAATATGTAGGAGAAGCCAGGATCTCAGGGCAACTCGAGGGCCCATGCTGGAAGACAGACACCTGCCATAGCAAGTTCCTTAGAAACTCTCTACCATTGCCCCAAGAAGGAAGCAAGGGAAGGCATCCCCTTGTCCCTGACCCAGGAAGAGATGGAGGCCTAAAAGAAGCACAAAGGTAGACAGAACCTTGTTTGGCTTCCAGGTGTCAATCTGGCAACCTGTCATGTCCTCCTACTTTGTGTGTGGTTCAAAATACACTGAAGGAAGAAAACATAAAGGAAGGGACTCGCCAGCTAGGGAAAGAGATGGTGACAGTACTGTTCTCTCCAGAGGAGCAGCACCAACTATGCTAAATGTAAGGGAAGAGAAGAGTGCTGACAGCATGCAGATTCTCCCCAAGCCCCAAAGACTGACAACCAGAGACAGTCACCCTAGCAACAGGAACTACTGCAGAATGGCAGAGGAAAAAAAAAAAGAGGTATGCTGATGCTGCCAGTCCTGGGTGTGGGTGATGGGTGAACTGTGAGGGGCACCATTACTTTCACTCTCTTCTACCAGCAGAGTGCTGATTCCTGGGAGAATACATGCAGAGTATGTTACTGAATAATATGAGGGCCAGTGTGGGAAATAACTAAAGGGACTACTGGCCTGGTTTACATTTAAAAAAGAAAACAAGGTTTATTCTGTTTGTTGAAGTCCCAAAGTTTGATGCATCAAAGTTTGATGAAGAGACATACTGTTGACTATGACCATCATGGGACAGTGCTCTGGTCAGAATGCCCTCAGAGAGGAGCAGGGGGCCAAATTTCAGGGTTCCAGAAGATTGTAAGAGTGGTCAGGGCTCTCAGAGGTTGAATGACAGAAACATACAGAGCTGTGGGGACCCGTTATACTACGGAGGAGAGCCCTGGGTCTTAACTGAGGTCATAAGCTATGGCCAGGGAACACAGACTGCAGTCTACGGTCTATCCCTGACTTCCTCTGCCTGGCATTGTCCTCTGCCCAGAGCTCCAGCTGAGCCCCCTGTGCTCGGGACCCACTCCTGGCTGAGTCTGCATGAACAGGATGGTTACTTTGCAAGAGATGTACTTGCTAGTGTGTTCCCTGGGAGCACAGCTGAGAAGCTGCAATTCATCATCCTCATTACCTCTTGACCATGGGGCAATGGGGTATCTCTGTTTGTTACCAGGAATCTCCCGCTTGATAGTAATCCTAGGATCCTTTGGGTACTTTAGAATACCGTGTCTCTAACCGGGACCACAAATACAACTGTCAGCCCTATGCTTTGGACAAATAATCAGAGTCTCGCCATTTCAGTTCCTAGTTTTAAAGCTGATGATTATGAGGGAAGAATGCATCCTGAATGACTATCAATGACTAACGTCAAATGATAACATCTTTACGGGCCAACAGAGTGCATGCTGCCTCATGAAAAGCAGCGCAAAACGCAGACACTAAATGCTGCCACTCGGAAGTCCGATGACCTAGGCTCAAGGTCAGATTCTGCTGCGGTGGCATAGAAACTGTGTGACTTTGATCAAAGACTTCATTTCTGTTCCTTTTTTTTTTTTTCTTTCTTCTTTCTCTATTTCCAACTTAACACAAGTTAAAGTTTTTCCGAGAAGAGGAAACCTCAATAGAGGAAATGTCTCCACCAGATTGGCCTGTAGGCAAGCTGATGTGCATTTTCTTAATTAGTGATTGATATTGGAGGTCCCAGCTCACTGTGAGTGGTGAGATAGGGGTGTATAGGAAGCAGGCTGAAAAAGCCACTAAGCAGTACTCCTCCTTGGCTTCTGCGTAAGCTCTTCCTTCCATGATTCTTGAGTTCTTGCCCTGACTGTATGGATGAAATTATGAAAGGAAATAAGTTCGTTCTCTCAAGTTGCTTTTGGTCGTGGTGTCTCATCCCACCAATGGAAACCCTAGTCAAGATATTGCCTTTGTCCCTTGATTTTCTTTATGTATAATGAGGGCAGTGTATAACACCAGCATCTACCCCTTCAGGCTTTTGAGGAAGTGCTTGGGCTTCTCCACCTGCAGAACACACCCCAGTGTCTGTTTCACAGTAGGTACTCAGTAAACAAATGTGAGAGCTTCTCCTTATCAAAATTAGAGGCTCTTGAATACAAAAGTTTCCCAAAAGAAACTTTACTCACATAGTGGAGACATTGCATAGATGGCGAGCCTAGGATCACTAAATCTAACAGCGCCATCTATCCAGGCCCTGCTTACTCAGTCATCCCCCCCCCCTTGGGCTGTCCATGGACCTCGATCCCTTGTCCTGTGTTCCCATTTTACGCTTATTTGGCATGTGGATTTATAGTTCTTCAACCTGACTTCAGAGGGGAGAGACTGCTCTCTAAATCCTGTTGGAACCTCATTGTCCAACTTAGCATCACCTATGAAATGTTTAGTCAATAGTTGCTCAATGAATTCATGATCCGAAAGAAATGCCACAGTGTTCGTTTCTATAAGCTTTCATCAGAATCCATCACAGAGGGCACAAAATGGTGAATACTATCAAACAGATTCTCATCACCAGCGATCAGGACATACTTTCTTTAAAATGGGAAAACGTTATACACTAACAGGTAGCTTACCCTCAAGTCCACATAGTCAAAAGGACATAGTGTTAGAAAGGGGGAAATATGCCTAAAATAAATGCCTTTCATTATACATAAATTGCTGTTTATTGATTTCTAGATCTATTTCTAAGAGTGTTGTTTTGGAAGGGAAGGGGCTATCATGAAAACAGAAAGGACTTGTATATTACTAGGAGTTTCAAGACAAACATTTGCAAAGATAAATTTTCCTCTGCATTTGACTGTCTGCCAAAGGGATGTCCATTTATCCTGTCTATATTCATGATTGTGTTTGAGAAGCACACTGAGCAGGCTGGATCTGAATCAGTCAAGTCCAAGTTGTAGGACTAACAAATGAAAAACTTACAACCATATACTCAGATCTCCTGAAGAACTGAATTAAAAGACCTAACATCCTTTGATAATGGAAAGGCTCCTACCAAAGAAAATAAGCCATCCCTACCCTGAAGTAGAGACTTGTTTCCATCTGTGGTTAAGTAAAACCATCTGCAGAAAAGACCGCAGCAACAAGCTTGTTGGGGCATCAGTACCAGACACACAGATAATTATGCCAACTGAAAAGTATGTGCCTGTGATTTCTTAATTATTGTGTCCTACATGTATGGTCCTGTAGGCAATCAGGCATGGCTACAGCTATACAAGACCCCAGTCAATGAAGGATAGAGGTAGAGACAGACAAGCACAGTAAGCAAGCAGAAGCCAGGTGTGTCTCACTCTGACGCCACTGGATACTTAACGACAAAAACCAGAGGCTTGAAGGAGCCTTCTGATATGGCGGCTCAGAAAATATGGAACCCACCAGATGACTCCTTTAGCTGTCTTCAACTTTAGGGAAATATAAAACTTACAACAGGAACTTACCCAAGAGTTCTATTTATTGGCATTTTCTTAAGCACCTGACATTTGTGCTTTATTGAGTACGAAGCAAATCTTATAGATAGTGTCACTCTCGATGATGAACAATACAGCAATAATTTAGTAAGCATTTTTAGGACTCAGATTCTGCGATAAGTGAAAGTAAGCCACAAGATTCACTTTAACAAAAGAAACTGAGGCCCCCTGATGTTAATTAGTTTACCCATGATGGCATAGTCAGAAGATGTCAGAGCCAGTGCTGGTGCTCAGGTCTTTTTGATACACTCAACTTTACTGTATAACTCCCTCCTCGGGTCATGGTTCCTAGATATTGCTAGCATATGATTAGAAGTGAATCTTCTCTGAGAGAGGAGGGAAAGGAAGTGGAAAGATGCTTTGGACGTAGGTTAAAGGTGATGGGAGATGCCCTGAGCATCCAGTGGCATCAACTGGAATATGGAAACTACCTACGATTCTCTTTTTACACTGTGATATTTGTGCACAAAAGAGAGAGCCTGCCTGACCCTAAGCAGACTGCGATTCCTTTGGTTTGAATGAATCTTGGTTAGACTTGCTTTCACCATATTCACGGAGAGCAAGGGGAACCTCTGCTAGATACTAGTGTGTGTTTTAGCATCATCTTGCTGGTCGGGGCCCTTCATGTCCCAGAACAGAAGTAACCCAGTGGTTCTTATGCTGTATAATAATTGCCGGATCTATAACCAGATATACCCAGTAGATTGTAGCCATAGACTCATTACCGAAATGCTCTAGGAAACTTGTTTAGAGATATCCATTTCCATGACTCAGGGGCTCAGGTACCCCTTTCCTGGAGCCAGCTTCCTGTTTTCCCAAAAGACCACAAGATTGTTGGACTGGAAACATATCCATTCATGTGTCTAGCTGAGCCTGAGCAGGAAAAGGCTGGGGGTCTGTTTCTGTCCATCCACACTGAGCTATACGAATAAACCCATTAGTGTACATAATGAAGCTTGGTAGGGTAGCCCAAGTCCTATCAAGAACCCCGACACTTTCACCTGTTAATTTCATTCCCCCCCCCCCCACACACCCACCTCAGGAAGCTGGAGAAGTTTTCAAACATTAAGACTAAAAAGAGTAAGACTCGGAGAGGTAGTTTCCTGAGTATGTAATAAAGCCAGAAAAACTGACCCTCGTATCCAATAATTTGCTCATTTCATAGACTAAAAATCTGAACTAAGTCACTTGCAACAATATTTAAGTTTCCCATAAAGGATTTCAAGTAGTTTACTCTCATGGCTATCCTTACCCCAGACCAATTGGGAGGTGAAGAAAACACCGAGCTTTCATGTTCTATGAACTGAGATTGTCATAGAAATTTTAAATATATTTTTTAGAAGTAAGGCAATCTGTGGGGGCCCTGTAGAGCTTTTCTGTGAGCACCCTTGTCTTCTCAACTCAGTGTTCCTACTGAACGATAATATGCCCCTCAAACTCTTAGGTTGTTTCCTGTCAGGGGAAAAGTTGGCCCTGGGTAGGTGTGCTGGCTAGCTTTATGTCAACTTGACACAAGTTAGAGTCATTATAGAGAAGAAAACTTAAGTTGAGAACATGTCTCTGCTAGACTGGCCTGTGGACAAATGTGTGGTAAATTTTCTTGATTGATAATGTATATAAGAGGGTGCATCTCATCGTGGACAATGCCATACCCTTCAGGACGTGGTTCTGGGTACTTTAAGAAAGCAATCTAAGCAAGCTATAAGGGGCAGGCTGGTAAGCAGAGGTCATGTGGCCTCTGTTTCAGTCCTGCATCCAGGTTCCTGTCCTGAGTTCCTGCCCTGACTTCCCTCAGAGATGAAATATAACCCCAGAGTTGAAAGATGAACTAAACTCTTTCCTCCTCCAAGTTGTTGTGTCATGGTATTTAAAACTGCACACCCTAACCGAGATATCAGGCATAGGCCTTGTTTGAATCAACTAGTCTCCTCTGTTGATCTGCTGTTGCTAACTGACAACCTATGCAAACTCCACCTTCAATTCCACGCTGAGCGTCATAAATCCACAAGCCATTTCCAAAATGAAAAGTTCCATTCTCTATGCATAGAAGACCAAGATCTTTCTTCGGTAAGTCAACGGATTTTGACCTGTGGAAGGGAAATTTAAATGTTGATACAAGCAACTTTGTTCAGATTTTTAGTCTATGAAATAAACGAATTTCAAAGTATGAGGGTCAATTTGGGGGGGGGGGGCTTTACTACATACTAATGATGCTGTCTCTCTGATAAATACATTTCTAATTTCAAATTAATAGAAACATCTGTGCTTTCCTTACAGAAAGCCCTCTTTGGAGTGTTTCCACTGCTTCTCCTCTGGGGCTTGCAAGTGAGGTTCTTTTTATCTTTTCTCTGTCCCATTGTTAAAATAGTATAAATTACCACCTTCATTCCCTCCTGAATATTGACATCAGCCACATTTCAAGTAAAAAATCATTAAAATCCTTTTTTCATGAGACTCATAATTGGAAAAGCACATAAATGCAATGCTGACATACTGACTCCAAATAATTATGGCATAGTTGTTCCTTGTGATGAGATATTATTTATAAAACGTATAGCATACTAGATGGTGTATAATATTGTTTTGTGGATACATGGAAGAGTGACAATATTAAAGCATACTTGAAATCATAAATATCATATCAGTAATTGAAGAGATCTCAACTCTAGCTTGCTGTAAACATGCTCTCGCTTAGACACACACACATTTACATGCATATTCTTTCTCAATTTTGTTCTTTACAAAACAGCAAATGAAGAAGAATCTTAGGATTTTAATGTCAGCCTAGAATAATATCTTTGAAAACAAAATCTTTACTGTAGACAAAAGACCAGAGCAAACAAGTTTTTAGGTGTCAAGGAATTGCTGACCTAGCTTTGGGAGAGAGGAAGGGATAAACTCAGGTTAAAAACATGTGCCTTTGAACAGTTATGGACAGACAATAAAATGAGTGTTTATATACTTCAAAAAGACAAAGGGAATAAGAACAAGCAAAAGCTTGAATGATCGTTTCAGCACTGGGAACAGAAGAAAGGGGACTCCTGAAGCCAGCTGTAAGAGATAAAGATGTCCAGATGACTTTCACCCCCAGGCCAGGCAGAGGATCCACCCATCCCTATCCAATGCCCCTGTAGAACCCACACAGTTTGCCTGAGACCCTGCCAGACTTACACCTGCCTGTGACATCTGGGGAAAGCCACTCTCCCTGAACATTTGTATTCTGTATGAGCTCCACGTGACAAAACATTCTGCCTCAGAAGCTTGATGCAAGTATGAGCTTCCCCTTAGGTGCAAAAGAGAAATTAATATCCTACCACCTTTTTGTGTGTTGGGTTTTCCTTTTTTCAAATGAAGGGAGAAATTCTGATGGGGAGGCTTTCTATAGAAAGCAAAGATGTTATGGAATAACAGCATTGATTCTCTTTACTCCATTCCTATTTTCCTTACAACAGAGCAGCGGTGTGCTTTTAAGCACAGGTCAAGCTGACTCTCTCTCTCTCTCTCTCTCTCTCTCTCTCTCTCTCTCTCTTTCTCCACTGCATTCTGAAAGAGTTATGTGTGTTAATGTTTACATTGCAAATGTTCGAAATGCTGTATGTAAACCTTGAGAGGAGTTAGCTCCAGATGCCAGGATCACACAGAACTTCACATCCAAAGTCATGCATCTCCACTGGAAGAGCTTTAGTTATGTGTTTTATGAGTTAAATGTAAAATGTCCCTCATAAATTCATGTGTTTTAACACTTGGCCCCAGAAGGCATCCTTTTTGGGAGATTCTTGAGCTTTCCAGTGAATCAGTCGGGCAGACCTTCAGGCTCCATACCTTGGCCCAGCTTCCTGCCTGTTTTCTCTGCTTCCTGATCAATGGAGTTATGACCAGGCATTTATGAAAGGTCTTGACACCATAAAGCCATCAGCCACTGTCTCTTCTCCAACACGATGAATGGAAGCCCCTAAAACTTCAGGGCAAAACAAACATGTTATCCCTTAAGTTGCTTCCTCTCCAGTATTTAGTCACAAGAATTAGAATAATACTTTTACTTTAAAAAAAAATGTACATATGTGTTTGTGTATGCATGGTGTGTACTTACATGCACGTATATATGTGTACATGTTTGTGTGTGAGGCTTAGAAGATATCCTTGGGTGAATCCCTGATTTCCATCCTTTTAGTTGCTGCAGTGAATGCTCCAGACCTTCTGGCCCCTCGAGCTTTCAGGGAATTCTTTTTCTCTATCCCCCACCTCTTCATAGGAGTGCTGGAATTATAGGCACACACTACCATGGGGCTCTGGGGATCTGGACTGGAGTCATCAGGCTTGTGCAGCAAGCACTTTTACATGCCAAGCCATATCTCTGCCTCTAATTTAATTTTTTAATAAGAAAAATAGAAAAATTAATTTATCAAACTGTGATTACATATCAGATCCTAGTAATATAATTTTGAGGCTGTTACAGGCTATTAAAGCAGAGATGTCTAATCAATATCTGAGAAAATAAGTCTACTGCTCAAAGATGGATTCATTCATTTAGCAAATATTAACTCAAGAACTTCTGCGCCTGATGCGTATGTGTGTGTGTGTGTGTGTGTGTGTGTTATATATGCACACACACGTGTGTATGTGTATGTATATGTTGTATGTGTAATTTTAGTAAGGCAAATAGTTTCAATTCCATAATTTAATGGATATGCTTTAACTCCAAGATAACTCCTTGTGAAAATAATTCAATACCTGAGCACTTGTTTTTGCAGTTCAGTAATTATTCATGCTGGCTTTTCTAAAAAGGAAGTATTCTCTGAATGCATAAGTATTCAGTCAGGAAGAAAGTTCGCTTTAATTTTATGAAGCACTCAGCACATGATGGGCTCAGGAAACAATAAAGTGAATACATCTCAATGAGTTGTATTGATGTAATGTAACAGGAAACCTACAGTAGGTAAGTGCAGCCCACAGAAAAGCACAGGCAGATATCTATCAGTCTGAAAATTTTAAAAGTAAATTAAAAAAAAAATCTCAAAGTTCAAGAACACTGAAATCAGGAAGGGGCAAGCTCCTGGCTCTGTGGTAGATGCAGCTCAGCTCAGAGGTGAGGTGCAAGCCTGGGCTCAGTCTCCAACATGATTGAATGATAATAACCATACAGCACGCATTGATGTACCCGACTTGGTCCTTCCTTACCTGTATGCTAAGAGACCAGGACTCCTCACCTCAACTGTACCGTCTACCTGTGTAACCAAGCAAGGCATTTACAAACAGCCCTTAGAATCTGTGTCCTGGGTGGTGCAGCCATATTAGTTAACTTTTCTTGTTGCTGTGGCAAATTACCAAACAAAAGCAACCTCAGGAAGGCAGGTTTTATTTGCCTCATGATTTGAGAGCATTGTCTACAGCCAGGACAACTTAGCAGCTGAAGTGTGAGGTGACAGCAGGTCACTTTGCATCCATAACAGAGCAGTGAAGTGTGAAGTGGCTCTGCATCCCTGGTTAGAAAGCAGAAAGAGAAGAAGGCTGGTCCCCAGTTGATTCCTCCTTTTTTCCTTTGAATTGGTCTGTGACTCCATTCTGTGGATAGTGTCAACCCACAGTCAGGTGGAGAACCAGGTCAACTCTGGTTCTCACTCACTGAGAGAGTATTCAGAGATGTGTCTTCTAGGTGATTCCAAATCCAGCCAAGTTGATGAGGAAGCCCATGAGTGCCAGTCTCAATCAAGCCTGCCACACTGTACCCCAGATGTTTCTGAGGTAAGCCAACTGTAACTTAGCCCTATAAAGTGAACAAATTCACTAAATGCCCTCCATAATTTCCAGAGACCACAGTGTCCTGTATTGTTTTCAGTGCTATATGCCTGAAAAATGAGATCTCTTTCACAGAAACAGAATTGGAGCCAATTCATATCTTGAACTCAAAAAAATACCTAACCTGACATTTAGATATTAAATCATTACATCTGTACAGATTCTGCATCAAAAATAATACTCAGCAATGGCTTTAAAATAAAGATGTTTCTATAAACATTCTCTGAGAGCATTCATGACATCTCCATTCACTGGCAGATCCTTTCCTTTTCAGCAAACCCCACCTCATCAGGAATTGTGACCACATACATTCCAGTACTGCTTCCTCTGCTGCTACAGTCTGGCTGACTGGCTGCTAAGTATAGATGGTCACCAACTCACAATGGTTCAACTTAAGATGGTTCAAATTGTGGTTTTTCCAATTTTATGACGCTAAGATTTACAAACATTCAATAGAAACTACAAATTTCTTACCATAGCAGCCTTATACCTTGTGGTGCTGTCTTATTATGCTGCAGAGAGTCTATGAGCCTCAGCTGCAGTCAGGCCCACAACTGCAGGGATAAACAGTCCATCCTTTAGTACACTGTGTGGCTAAACCATGACACCTGTGAAGTAGATTCGGTGTATTAAATATTTATGGTATTCTCAATTCCCTATGGATCAAGACATCATCCCATTATACTTTGAGGACCACCAATAAACATATGTTAAAATTGTCACCTTCCAAATAACAGTATTGAAAGAGAGACCCTTTGGGGGGATGGCAATGGGTCATTCATGAAAAGCCTTCAAGAATAAAACTGGTGTCCCTAGAAAAAAGACTAGGAAGAGACCACTCAGCAGACACCAAGTCTGTCAGCACTTGATGGGGAACTTTCCACCCTTCAGAGCTAGAAGAAATAAGTAAGTCTCTGTTGATCACTAACCACTGAGTCTTAGTGTTTTGTTAGAGGGATACCCTGCCTTCATTCTCAGCAACTGTTTTTCACTTACAGGCTTTTCAGAAAATCATTGCAGAGAGTCAAGGGGCCACAGAACTGCTAAGAACATGAGTTTGGTATGTTGTACAAATCTGAGAATGCTAATTTTGCTGAGCCTTAGCTTTCTTCATTAGTTTTTTTTCATTCATAAAATGAGACTAGTAGTTAGATTTTACAGTATGCCTATAATATTTCAGTTATTATATATAAAGTATTATGTCATGACCTACCAAACAGTAAACTTTCCTTGATTCATTCCACCTATGTGTCCAAATGTAATTAACATAAAGAGCAAAAAAGTAGACAGAATACCTACATTCTGGTCCCAGATCTCACATCAATTACCTATGGAGTCTTGGTGAACAGCCTCTTTAAAACTGAGTCTGATTCCTAAATTGAGATGGAGTGTTCTAAACAGCTGCTTGTTGGGTTGTAACTATAGCTTCATCAAGTGGCAAGTATTAAAAATTATCAGGGAATCTTACACCAAACCATAATATCATGTCCATAGTTACAGATCAAGAACGTTTCTGTCTCATTTCACGGCCTTAACAGGCATTAATAAAAATCCCCAAAATGAGCTTGGGCAGTTGTAGCAGGTATACAAGGTAGAAGGCTTAAAGGGCAGGAATAGGTCTAGGAAGCAGAGCATCTTGTTCAAGCATAACCAGTGTATGGTGAGCAAGCACTTCCTGATTTCAGATGGCCATTGTGTCCTCAAAGAGAGAAAAGAAAGAGGAGACAAGCTCTTCTTTCTCTCCTTAGAACACTAATCCTATCCATGTGGCTCTATCCTCCTGGCCCAATTACTTCTCAAAGGCCTCATCTCCAATTGCCATGACACTGGGGACTTAAGATCTATGTATGAATTTGAGGAGACACATGCATCCTATGCAGAGAAAAGCATTTCTCTAGCTCTCTCAAATAGAATTCTGAGAATTCATTTTTTTTGCCAACCAGAGGCGACTAGATTGCTGGTATCTATTTCTCTGAGGCATGTGTATGGCAGAGCCACTATAAAGCCTGTCTCTAACAGTAAGACCCTCTAATCTATCATTTCCCCTGGAATTATGTTCATGACTTTCTCTGCACCTGGTGTCTTCGTCCCAGAAGCTTTGAAAGATCGAACTACAGCCTGCCTTGGAGCAGAGTGGATGGTTGTGATGGCTATTCTTGGTTGTGAACTTGACTACATCTGGAATTAACTAAAACACAAAACTGGAGTTGTGTACTTGTGAGGGATTTTTTCTTTCTTAATTTGACATGAGAAGATCCATTTCTAATCTGGATATTTGAGGTGAGAAGACTCACCTTTAATCTTGGCTCACTATCAAATTCATTCCTTCATTGGTGTTAGAGCCCACTTCTTTGGGATTCCAACACATATTGAAGACCAGCTAAGACCAGCTAATCATCAATCCTCAGGGGCTGAATGATTACTGGATTCTTGCCTATGTCTTCAGTAAATAGGCAGCCATTGTTGGATTTGTTGGACTACAGCTTGTAAGTCATTATAATAAATCATATATATATCATACTATATTAATATATTAAGTATATCCTTTCATCATTATTAAATATATTTAATAAATATGTTTCATTATATAATATATTGTATTAATTATATACAATAAATGTATTTAATTATTAATAATTAATACTATAATAAATATATAATAAATAAGAGTAATATAAAATATAATAAATATACATGGAGAGAAATTCATTCTACAAATTCTTTTACACTAGAGACCCCTGACTAATACAATGGGTCAGAGGCTCAGGTGTGGTAGTCCTGAACTCAAGGAAAAGGCAAGGAACTACACTGAACCCTAGGGTCAGTTGGCCTGCCTGTGAGTCACATGAGTTATGTGACCTTAAATGAGTCAGTTAACTTCTTTGAGCTTCAGCTTTTTCATGAAATAATAATGTGAATAATTAAGCATTTGCTTAATACAGCTGTCTTTAAGATCAAATGAGGCAGTGAAAACCAATGCTTAGGACAGTGTCAGGTACAGATAGTATTCAATAAGCATTTTGGCTGTGACCCATGTGCAAGTTATTTAATTCTTTGAGTCTCCATTTCCACATCTGTAATGTGAGAACAGTAATAACTTGTGGGTTTTCGTAAGTATGAAATAAGAACATTCATCTGACATGTGCTATAGAAAGCATAAATGATCAATGGGAACTGTTATTTATCACTGTGATGGCGATGGGGGTGATTATACCCAATAGGAATGAGGAAGGTCTGAGGAACCAGCTGACCTGAATACCAAAACTAAGTTCATAAGACCAGGAAATAAGCCCAGCAGAGTCATCTACAGATACCCTCTTCCAAGTTCCACATTCAAGTAAAAGATCATGTGGAAATCTTCCTTACACACTCAAAAAAGAAAACTTACATCTTTACATTGTCTTGGATATGGGAAATTTTTAAAATTCCTTAATAATAAATATGACTCAAAAATATTTTTAAATGAAATTTGTACAGAGGACAAGGGCACAGCCTGCTATGCTATCCCTGGTCTTCTGTGCACAACACCATACTTGATTACCATGGCAACTCTATGATACAGACAGAAATTGAATCACTAAAATCACTTGCACGTGAGAAAACTTGAGAGAAAACAATGTAATTGTGCCTGGTGCTCTTTAAACCTGTGACAAAATACTTGGCAGAAGCAACTAAAGGGAGTGTGTATTTAGTTTTGGCTCACAGTTTAAGAGGCCATAGTCTATTGTAGTGCGGAAGCCATGGTAGATGGCACACAGTCCGTGGTAGCAGGAGCATATGGCGCTGCTTGTTATATCTTGGCAGATCCAGAAGCAGAGAAAGCCTGGAAAAATGTGGCTGGTCTGTAATCTCCATGGCCCACCTATAGTGGGCCCTCCATTCCCCATTCTGCTCCACATCCAAAGGTTCCACAAGCACTCAAATCAATATCACGAGTGAGGAACCAAGTGTTTGGATACTTGAACCTGTGCGGCCTTCCATATTTGAACCAAAACAGAATCAGAATCCAGTTGACCTCGAGCTCTGTTTCTCTGATACCATTCCTGAAGTCCTTGGAAACATTTGGTGGTTAACCTTTAGGCTATAGAAGAAAAGAAGCCCATCTGGTGCACAGGCTGATATTGCCAATCAATGATGGATCTTCCCTAATGAACCCTAGGAATATTTTCAGGTACCATTATCATTCTATCTAATCTGTCAAGAAGATGAAAGTTGTCCATCACCACAGCACTAAGCCCTAAGGAATAGAAGAACTCTGATATCTACAGCAAAGGTCATAGAAATAATCAAACAATAAGAATATTGGTACTTATGCACATATCACTGGCATTTGCTTTATATAAGTACACATTCCTGAACTGAAGGATAGAGAATTGACCTCACCTAATGACTTCCTATGTAGTCCTAAGTACAAGTTCAACATTGTTGTATCTCCATGTCAAATAGGTAGATGGTAGATGATTTATTGATAGATAGATGATAGATAGAGTAAATAGATAATATATAGATAGGTGATAGATAAATAGATATAGATGATATATAGATGATAGATATACATGGTAGAGGATAGAGATGGATAGATAGATAGATAGATAGATAGATAGATAGATAGATAGCTAGGTAGGTAGAAAGATAGACAGATAGACAGATAGATGGATAATGGATAGGTAGATAGATATCTGAATCTGGAAGTGTACCCAGGTTTTTAATAATCTTTTACCTAAGCAAATTGATTGTGTAGGTCACACAGCTCAGAGCTTCTTTGTGGAAATCTTGACCATAAATGAAGTATTATAATCTTTGTCCATCTGAATTATAAGCATCTGTACAAGCTCCATGGCCTGATTCCTGGAAAC
This sequence comes from Montemys delectorum, assembly GCA_019843815.1. Lineage (NCBI taxonomy): Eukaryota > Metazoa > Chordata > Mammalia > Rodentia > Muridae > Montemys > Montemys delectorum. Next base: position 5,417 of record JADRCD010185763.1, on the reverse strand, counting down.
ACAACTCTCACCTCAATTAATTAGATCACTGGGATGTCTTTAATGAGCTGTTCAAAATACGAAGGCGCCAGCTGGCAGCAGCGTTTGCTTCCGCCAGACAGAGAGGTCAGGTCTTATCTCTGCTGGGCTTAGCCCAAGAGAGAAGATGGAGGGAAAGGGAAGATATACTTTCTTTTTGTCTGGCACTGAAAGCCAGCAAAAGCTACTACCAACTGTTGTGGAAACCTTGAGGGCTACACAGGAACAGAAACACCTCTCTGTTCCCTTCTCCTGCTATACCTTTTGCACTCTGATGTTTCTCCTGGAAAGCCTCCCCAGATTTGCTCCATCTTTCATTCTCCCCACCCCCACCCCAGTACCCTTTTAGAGTACATGAGCCCATCAAGTCCCATTGAGATGTTCTTTCCCATCTGCAAAGACACCAAGAAAACACAAACAGGCTAAAAGAGAGCACCAAGGAAAGTTAGTCAAAATGTTAGTCATGGCATTCCTCCAAGAAAGAAGGGAATGGGGAATTTACATTCTCTTCACTGAACATTTTCATATTTGCCAAATCTACAACCCCATCTTTATAATAGGGAGGATGGAAGTTTTTCTTTTCTTTTCTTTTTTTTTTTTCAGAAAGAACATGTCAATAAGAAAAACTAAGTGTCAAGAATTACATAACTGATTAGTCCAATTACAATGGAAATCAGTTACGACACCTTTGCTGCAGCAATTTTTAAAACTTCAATCTTGTAAGTGGATAAAAAGTGGGACTCAGTGATAGTTGACTCAGTTGCTCAATGACTCTCAATGACCTTAAACTCTCCCAGTCTTCCCTTCTGCCACCCATAGCTCATCTTGATGCTGTAGAGCAGTTTTCCCCGTGAGTTCAAGATGCTGATGTTGTGCCAAGCATCACAGTCTTTCACCAGTGAGTGTCCAGATGTAAAATAGGATCATTCTGCCTCTGGCCCCTTGATGGGCTTACCATATGCGTCATTGCCCAGGTTTGGGTCAACTGCTTTTTCTTAAACCAGTTACCAGCAAAGAGAACCAGATTTTTATAACTAACTTAGACAAGATATTTTGAGTGAGACATATGTTGGGAAGCCAGCTTCATGGGCTATAAAACAATGTGTTATAAATACAGACTGCTATGTAAGACCAGTCAATCTGATAGTCACCTTAAAGGCTCATATATTTATTCAAAAAGGTGACTCTGGCAAATATCTGAGTGGTCATCTTAAAATCGCTTTATACATAGTGACTTTATACTATGTAAAAAGTGATTTATACGTAGCAAATAATAGTGCTATACTTTTCACATGAGTCTTGCCATTGATACTTTCTATCTCCCAGGATAATATTGTGACTATTGTCCTATGTCACAGAAAAGGAAATAGTGGAGCAGTTTGTCTGTTATATAGACTTACACACACACACACACACACACACACACACACACACACACACACACGCACGCACGCACACGCACGCACACGCTGTGCACTATCACACTAGGCCCCTTCCGGCTGCACTGTCAACTCTGTCTGACTGCACAGCAGGTGCTTTCTTACCAGTTCTGGCCTTGGCCCCTTTCAGTATTGCCTTAGGCTCTTTGACCTTCCAGAGAGATCATTAGCTAATCTCATCAACTAATTTGCTAAAGAAAGCCTGTAGGCGTAGGCGCTTCCTTTCTAGGGAACAAGAACAATGGCATGAGAGACCAGCCAGCACTTTTGCTTTTCTCTCCCTATAGTGTGAATGTCAGGGCAGGATAAAGAAGTCTTGACTCCTAGACCTTAGAAACTTAGCAAGAGCAATATCCTGAGAGGAAGCACACCGACTCAAATATCCCACCACTTAAGTTTTCATTTATAAAAGAAAACTGTTCGCTGAAACCCAGTTCACTTCCTAGAGTTTTTCTGAGATTATCAGATCATTCATGGATATGCTTTTAAGCCAAACAGATCTGTAGTTGTTTTGACTAAATAGATAAATGCATCTTGCAATTGCTACTACTTTTTTGATAACTACTTGTAGTGCCTAATTTCTAAATGTAACAGGGAGGCAAGAAGAAAAAGTATGGGTCTCATTGCTATTTATCCAAGACTACAAACCTAGGGCAGGCTCTCAACCTTGGCTCCTTATTAGAACCATCAAGAGAATATTATAGGCAATGATGTCCAGACTCCAGTTTGTTCAATTAATTCACTATCTAATCTCAAGGGTAGGAGATCAGGCATCAGTGTTTTTTAAATAGCTCCCCAGGTGATTCTCCATGCAGTCAGGGCTAAAGCTGTGGCATTGGGATGATCCAGTAGCAGAGAGATTAATTGGATTATTTTTCTTTCAATCATGTGGTCACACTTGGGGGACAAATGGCCGGGTCAGTTCAAAGAAGGTCAGAACATCCTTGGTTCCCTTTCTTGCACGGGATCAGATGGTGGTATGCCATGACCTTCTCTGAGCCCTGAGCAATTACTTCTCAGATCCACTGAATGTTTTATAAGAATAGCTTCAAAATGTATGGCTCAGGGCTTGAAAGAGAGGAACCAGTCAGGGGAGAATGATGTGGGAGAGGAAGAAGGTAGGACTGAAAAAGAAAAGACAAAAGCAAGAGAGAGACAAAGACAAGTAAGGGGTCGGGTGTGGAGTTCAGAGAAGCACAACAGAAAACTGCCCAGAATTCAGTTCTGCTCTCAAGCCGTATGGCAGTGATATTAGCTTGCTTGTAATTACTACAACATTCTCAACTGCAGAATGACTTGCATTAAAACCCACGGATGGAAGCACTTGGAAGTTGTGGATAATTCTTGCTTTGAACTCCAGCTCTTTCATGCTTCTGTTTGGAGTTGATATTTTTTCAATTAAAAGAATATGGGTTTTTTTTTTTTTTTTTTTTTTTTTTTTTTGAAAATTTCATACAGGGAGAGGGAAGACGCCACTTGTTCATCAAGCCACTATTTTGGAAATAACGCCATCAACATCAATTCAATGAATATTTGTTTAGCAGCCACTCTGTGCCAGGTTCTGTGTTTAGAAGTGAGAATAAATGAAAAATATTAACCTTGTTTCTTGATCACATCTATTCAACAAGTACTGTGTTTAGAAGTGAGAATAAATGAAAAATGTTAACCTTGTTCCTTGATCACATCTATTTAACAAGTATGTTCAACAGCAACCCATGCCAGGCATTGTATGGGGTACTACTCTGGTAGGAAACTCCAAGCAAACTGACAGGAGAACAGGCAATTGCTGTTAAGAGGATTAGCCTATTTCAAGTGTAAAGTGAGAATGGTAACTAATCATCTCTGATTTCAGGAAAGCTACAGTAAGTCAAGAATAACTATTTGAGGAACTATCAAAGAGGCAGAGGTGCCAATTCCTGATTTCATAATTCAGATTCTAAATAAGTTTCTTGATAGAGTTCATCACCCATGTTAATCAACTCTCTATTACTATAAAAAAAATCTCAAGGAAATCAACTTATAGAGGGAAACATTTATTTTGACCCTCAGTTGTGGAGGATTTTGAATCACCACCCTTGGCCCCAATGCTTTGGGTAAGGTAACAAAACCCACCTGCTTCCCTACCAGTGAATGAGAGAGAGGGGAGAAAAGAAGAGGGGGAGAGAGGAAGAAGGAGAGAGAGAGAGAGAGAGAGAGAGAGAGAGAGAGAGAGAGAGAGAG
>JADRCD010185761.1:0-19788 GCA_019843815.1 Montemys delectorum | reverse complement strand
CTCATGGCTTTGCATTAGAATTACTCTCATCACCTGTCTCACCTTCCAAGACAACGATCCACAAGCCTAGTTTTCAGAGAGCATTGTGCTCCCTTCACCCTTTAACCACAGCATGGCTTCCATCTCAAGGTTTTCCTTCCTTAAACACGGCACCCCCTCTAGACTCACATGGCAACTAGAAGCTTATACATTAAGTGCTGAAATATATTTATTCTACAGTTCTTTCTGATTTTCAGATTTCTTTAGCCCTCTTTCAGCTATCAGCTCCTCCAAGGGAGAAAGTTGTGTTCTGGAGACAGCAGAACACTGTCCAGTGGACTCCACTAGGTCTTAACCTCCTTCATTACCTAGAGCACATCAAGTGCAGCTGTTCATTCTGAGCACACTGAGAGCCCAGAGCTTTTTCCTCTTAATCTCTCCACTGAAAGGAAGCATAGCTCCATACACAGAGGGAGGCGGGAGGCGAAGGATGGCAAGCATGAAGCAACCTAGGAAGTCTTTACAGTTCAGAAAATGAAGAAGCACTCGAAGTCAAAAGAACGTCAGAGGGCTCTAGTTCACCAATCTACTCACAAAGCATCAAGTCAAGTGTAAAATGAGGGAATTTTGAATCATTGGGTAGAAATAAAGATATGCTGATCAGTAATAATCAATATCAATCAATACCTTTAAATAAATGGTCCATCTATCTTTCCTTGTTCTTAAGTTTACAAAGATAGTCTCACATTTTTTCTTCTAAAAGCACTAGAGTTAAGAATTCATGTTTTGAGCTATAGTCCACCTCAAATTCTTTTATAATATGTAGTAAGAATAAAGGAGACTTTCCCCATATGTTCATCTAGGTTTTATAGTGCATTTATTATGGAGACCTTCTCTCCCTTAAACTACTTTAGAGCTTGTTGAAAACCTCAGTTACATCAGCATATATTTTACATGTCATACTTGAATTATATATAACGGAATACACATTATATATCTAGCACCTTTCCATTTGTCTGCTTTTTCTTATACGCTCTCTGTATGTAAATACTCAGTGTCTTCACTGATGGGGATAAACGGAAAGTCCTAAGGTCAGATAGCTTATTTTAAAGTCATTGCCTTCGTCCTTTCAGGGATACTTCACCAGGACTTTTCAGCTACCTGGCATCGTATGCTTTGCCCCCTAAATCTGTGATGAGTTGGGCTATCTTTCCCATGAGCCTCAGGAGGATGTGATGTGTATCTTGGAGGACAGCCTCATGTGTGGATGTCAGTACTGCTTTCTTCTTATAAGGTTGACCCCCACCCACCCACCCCTGAGCTCTTGCTAGCTCCTGGTCTCATGCCATCCTCTATGATGGTTGCCAGCAGGAAAGTTCATTAGGCCATACTGGGAGCCTTTCCATTTCCACATGGTTTTTCCACCATAAATTTCAGGTCTCTGGTCATGGTGTCACAACTCCAATCCGCTGCCTCTGGTTGGAATGATGGAGATCCATTCTCTGTGTTCCCACAGCTTTTCAAATTCTCCCCACCAGTCACAAGGACACCACTGCATTCCCAGCTGATGATCTAGTTCCTGCCCGTGACTACATTACACACATTATTTAGCACTAACAGGAGCGAAGGCTAAAGAGCAGGAAGAACCTACAAACTTCCCGAGGAGCGATGGAAGACCTGGGCTAGGAGAGGTGATGAGGACTCCCAGCTGGACACAGCCAACTCTACAGAGACTGTTGAAAGGCCCATTAAAGGAAAATTACTTCCTTCTGGTCAAGAAAATGAAATCTCAGGCCTGGGTCAAATGTACCATCCCAGTTGGGCAGGTCAATAACAACTGAAGGGGCCAAGAGCCCCCTAGAGAGGTAGACAGACTTACCTACTGTAAGACATGTGAAAGAGGTAGGAGGGATATTTTCCCCTTTAATGAGATGATGTTCCTATCCTTCCCAGAATCCCCGCCCTGCTTCTATGTCTTACATATCGGCTGCTTTTCCAAATTATTCCAGCAAGTTTCAGTTTCCTTCTCCCTCTCCTTCTCCACCTCCCCTTCCCCGCTTCCTCTTCCTCACCCCAGGTCTAAGCATGCTTTCCCTAATATATTGGCCTTCACTATTTTCTCTTAAGAAAATGGCTCCCCAGGTTACTATTCACAATATGGCTGACCTCCACACCAGCTTAACCCAAACCAGCTTTCGCCCTCTCTTCTCCAGTCTCTTTCTGTAGGAAGTTTTTGAGATTTATAGCTTGACTACTATGGGATTTTTCCCTTTTAAACACTAATAAAATTGTCCTGAAGCTTCCACTGGAGTTCCTCCTTAATTTTACTTACCTGATTTTCCTGATAATGTGGAGTATTTCTGGCAGGACTCCTCAAAGTTTCTGGTAAGGATGTCAAAAGTTCTTTGGGTGAGTGAGGCAGAGGTCCTGGGCAGAGGAATGCAAGCATTCCAAACAGTATCTTGTGTTTTAGACAAGAGCTACTGAACAACCCCTGTTGGTATTGGCAGTGTTTATCACTCTATTGACACTCTCCCTGTCCTCACTGGGACCATTCATCTCTCAGTTGTTCTCAGGGGAATTCAAACTGTGATTACCCTGCTATCTGCCCTTGACTCGACAGGCAGTGTGGACACCCCTGCCCTGTCAAATCTCACTTCCCCATCTCAGATTCCTTTCTCTCCTCTCCTATCAAAACAGTAACTCTTACTTCTGAATGACCCCACAATTCATCTCTTTCAATTTCTACAGAAAGCAACCTCCACACATTTTCTCACGGAGAAGACACAGATCCTCCAGAAAGCAAGCTTGTCTGTGACATTCTGCAGCTAATTCAATGGGAAGGGCAGAGACTGAGACAAATCCTTATAATCATCTTCGACAGCGCAGCTGCAATTTAGTAAGCCAGGAAGCACCTCAGTTATGAGACTTGGGTCAATGGCGCCATTTATCACAGAAAGATAAGATAAACCATAAACAAACCCAGCCTCCTGCCTCTCCCGACCTTTCATTGAAGGGTAGCAGTTGTCATTTTGGCTAACAGAAAGACATTCAAAGGGATGAAACTATTGCTTTCTTAGCACTCATTCCTACTGACATAACTTTTGTTTGGGCTATGACACTCTGATGCATTAGCCCAGGAAAACAGCACAGGAAAAGAGCTGCCCTTATTTCTATTGGCCTTCACCTTTACAGACAGCAGAGGCAACCATTGTTGGCTTCTCATTAAAGGGTGGGGCCTTGGAAGATTAAGATAGTAAACAACCACAACCGCTGGGCACTGGTGACACAGGCTTTTAATCCCAGCACTTGGGAGGCACAGGCAGGCGGATTTCTGAGTTCCAGGCCAGCCTGGTCTACAGAGTGAGTTCCAGGACAGCCAGGGCTACACGGAGAACAAAAGTACCCAAAAAACAGAAAGAAAACAAACAAACAAAAAAGATAGTGAACAACCTAAGTGGATTATAAAGCACGTGGGTGAGACACTTGTTTCAAACTCCTACCTCACTTAGCACACTTCTGGGCACACAGGCAGACTTGGCAATCCTTCGATTGCACAGCATACATTGTTTCAATATTAATGTTCTGAACTCCACCTCTGTTTCTCTGAGGGTTATGAATCTGCACTCATTTTGTCCTGGTTCTGTGTCAATAGCAATATTCCCCCCCCGAGTTTTGTAAATATAGTGGGAAAACCTTAGTAACTCTGGTTAATGGGTTATTATCTTGAGCTTTTCTTGTACATGGTAATCAAAGTGAAGGTGAAAAGGCCTTTTAGCACACTTAAATCCTTGTAGTATTTCCCGTTAAAATGCCAGGTTCTGTTTCAGCACATTTAATGGTAAGGCCTAGTGTTGGTGGAGTATGATGTGGCTCGGGGTGGTGATTAATACCTTAAATATGCTTGACCAGCCAGAACTCACTAAATAATTTCAATGTCTTCTTTGTTTTCCATACTCTGCAAGCTAGAATCATGTATATTACTTGGCGAGGGAAAACCCTCTTAGCCTTATTGCTTGTTAAAAGGGAATCATAAGACATCCCCACCCTTCCTGATTTGTTGTGAGGGTCAAATGAGACAAGGCATAAGAAATGGTTGGTAAACTGCATCGCTATGCACAAATTCGAGCTATTAGTGTGATTTGCATCGTGCATAGGTCAAAGCCTCAGCAGGCAGAGATTCATTCGGCGCCTCTAGCATGAACACTTTAACTATTTATAAACCTGCAGCACGAAATGCGAACTGTTTCTTTTTATGTCACAGATCAATGATAATAGTGCCTTGTCACTTATTCCATGTGATGGGTGCTTACATAACAATAATTAAAAGTTGGTCTGCAAAGCACATATCCCGCGTTGCCACAGAGTGCCTTATGAGCTAGTCACAGATCAATTAATCAATGTTTTCCTCAGTTACGGCCTGTAGCTGCTAAGCCTGCCAGGCTTTTCAGGAGGGATCAGGCCTGTGGTGGAGGACGCAGCAGTTTTGCAGCCCCAGAGCTATTTGTCTTGGAAGGGAAGGGTGAGAGATGATTGCATCTTTTCTGCAAGTAGAGGGGGCTTCTAACTTACAAAAGGGTCATGTTGACAGAGTCACAGCAAGTCAGGTGAAGTCTGTGCACAGGCTTTTTGATGCACAGAGCCCTGGCTTGGAGACCCGGGATGAAGAGGGGGTATGTGTGCTTTTTCACCCATCGTAAGAGGGACGTGAACCCCACCAGAAGATTGTTCTGTTGGTAAGAATGAGAACACGGTCTGGTTTCTGAGCCAACCCCAGGGAACTAATGATACTGCTGCTCCTCAAAGGGAAGACTTGAGGATCTCACTGAATATTTGGCAGGTGTTCTTTGTTTCAATACATGGGGCCCTACAGCCATTTTCTTTAAGCACGGAAACTTTATTAAGCATAAAAGGAAACTTTTAGGGCAGGTAAGGTAACGACCTTTGTTCACCTCACAACCTTTTCCAACACATTCCATTGGCTACTGAACACCACCCCCATTTGGATTTGGATTTTCTTTTCTCCTTCTATTGCAAATTGAGAAATATGGAGGCCTGGCTGTTCCAGTCAACTGGCCCTTCATGGACCTGGGACTCCTTAATGACTGGGGTTCTTTGGGGCTCCTCCTTGCTCCTGTGACTTTCTGGAATGTAAAAAGCTTAAGACATTGTCCTCTTCTTTATTTAAGATTTATTCCAAGGAAGATCTAGTTCATAATTTAGTGAGTGGTGGATAATGAAGAATGGGCATACATAGTCATATATATATATGTATCCATATACTTATATTCATATATATTCATGGGACCCCAAAAGAGCCACCACTATGAGCCCCTTGCCTGCCTCCCTCTTTCCTTTCTCAGTCCAGACTTCTCCAATGGGTTACTTAATCCATGTCACAATTTAAAACTGCGACAAATTGTTTCTATGAGTGATTTCTCTACACTCTCCACAATGTATTTCAGTCGTATCGCTAGATATGGAGTTGTGCGAGGTTGAGAAGTAAGAAGCAACAGTTTTTGGAGTACGTCACAAGTGACTGCAGTAAGTGGCCAAGGGTGAGAATTAGTTATGGACACACCCAGCCTACAGCCCATGGGCCACATGCATGTCAGGACAGACATGAATGGGGAAAGCCCAACATGTTCATATCAGGGCAGACATGAATGGAGAAAGCCCAACAGTGTCGTGAGGTCAAAAGTTAGACATGCCTCCTAATGTGTAATGGATCCTGGAAAAATTAATTCCTTGTGGGATAGTATTACCATCTATGGAATTAACAATTTTAAACTGTTGCATGGTCACACAAGTTTTATATGATGTTCTCAAGTTCTCCCACTCCTGCAGGTATGATCCTTGCACAAATATAATCTCGTGACTCTATTATGGTCATGAAACTTTGGGAAATTACAAGAATTGGAGTAATGCTGCTCTATCTATAAAGATTCAGATGGAAGTTCATATGATCCAAGGGATGCTACAGGCAGAAGCAGAAACTGTCAGTGGTGAGACATGCATTCATGCATTAGTATCAGGCTACTGAAGGAAGGCTGGCTGACTGGGGGAGGAGGAGGAGGAGGAGGAGGAGGAGGAGGAGGAGGAGGAGGAGGAAGAGAACAAGGGGGAAGAGAAAGATGAGGAAGAAAACAAGGGGGAGAGGAAGAGGAGGAAGAAAAGGAGTAGAAGAGGAGGAAGAGAATGAGGAGGAATAAAAGAGGAGGAAGAAGAGGAGGAAGAAGAGGAGGAAGAGGAAGAGGAAATTATTTTCTATAGGTCTCAAGTCACTAATTTAAGAGAACACGAGGAAGGAGATGTGTGGTGAAATGAAGTTTGATCTCTCCATGAGAACACAATAGAATTGACAGTTCTGTATTTGTGCCATAAGGAGCTAGGAATGTTCCATATGAGGTCACACTATAGTTACATAATGCAGATGGAATCATGTCCAAGTATAGATCAAATTGAGGTGTTAGTCTGACCTACTTTGGAAGTTTCTGAAGTAAACAGGCAAGTGATATTTATGACACGCCTTGGGAGTATGAGCTGCTCCTTTCTTAGGCCTAAATGAATGTACAGAAGCAATGAAAAACATTAGAGTGGTTCCTAAAAGCATATACAAAAGACAGGTCAACTATGACAATCTCATACTTTAATGACTTGTATTTCCCTTTAAGCAGGACAGAAAACTCTCCAATGTCTCATTGTACTAAGTAATGTCTTATGGAGGGAAAGGAAGACTTAGCTACTACACATAAGACCCAGAGTGCCTAGGGGAAGTCAAGGACATGCACTTGGGTCATCACTATACTTGAGAATGGATCGCGTCATGAAGTGAGCAGGCTTCCATCTGCCTCCTCCACCCCCGGCTTCGCCATTCTCATTCTCTCTCTCTCTCTCTCTCTCTCTAGTTCTTGATCTTTCCTCTTGGTTTGTTTCTGTTGATTTTCTCTCCCTCATCTCTTGGAGCTGAAGGGCTAAGAGTTAGCTGTACAACTTCTCCAGAATGAATGGATTCTCATCCAATTCTTGAGTCCTTAGAACTCCAGGGAGCTTAGAGTAAAGGGCTTCAGGCTGCTCCACTGCAGGACATAATGAAAATTCACTTCTTAGACTCACACAGAAGACGTGGCAACCTGAGTAAATGTGAAAGGTTAGGTGTGAGTGTGGGTGTTACAGACCTGCTTCTGGGTGAGGGTCTTTGGCCTTAAGGCCGTCTTTGAGATGCCAGTTTCATCTTCACTGCATTTGAGAACAAGGTCACCATTTTAGGAAATCAGTAGCTGGGCAGTCTCAGTTGTAGGGTTCCTTCAGAAACCAGTATCTTCTGCTGCCCTGATTGGAAGTGCAGACTGGAATCTTGTCCATCTTTTCCTCTCTCCACTGCAGACTTTCAATTGCAACAAAAAGCAAATGATGTTGTTACCCTCTGCTTTCACCCACATTCTACGTCTTCCTTCATTGGCCTAGGCTCGCTCTCTCTCTCTCTCTCTCTCTCTCTCTCTCTCTCTCTCTCTCTCCCTCCCTCCCTCCTTCCCTCCCTCCCTCCCTCCCTCCCTCCCTCCCTCCTTCCCTCCCTCCCTCTCTATGTTTGCACAAGACAAGGTCTCATGATCCTAACTGGTATGGAATTAAGTAGCTCAGGTTTGCTCTTTCCTCAGCATCCTGAATGCTAGACTTACAGATCTGATTTTGGAGTCTCTTCTAAATTTTAAGCACTATTCAGTTACTAAACCCATCCTGATCAGTTAACTATTCTGACTATTTGCCTGAGTGTCACATTTTTGCCCAAAGTATCTATAGACTGCATTTTTTGTCAACCTGCAAAAGCCTCTATATCTTTTTCTGCACTCTATGCCAAGACAACCTGAACTGTTGCACCAAATGTCAACTCACAAAGAAAAACAAAGACCAATAGTCATGGTGAGCTTCAGATGAAGAACAAAAGCCCAGAGTCATGGACCACTGGTTTCTAGAATCTCATTGATCCTGATTCTTGATCTCAAAAACTCACTTTTATTTCCCTTGGTTGTACGTTAGGTGTAAGGCAAAAGTAATATGTTGGCATTTTGTTCGTGCCTTTGCTTTCACAAACCCATGTTTAACTTAGTCAATTTGTCAGCATCTACCTTCAAGTAGAATAAAGGTCAATCTTTCTCATGATCCCACGAATGAAGTTACAAATGAATGGGACATTAGCAAACAAGAATGGTGCAGCGATTGCACTATAATGAGATTCTGTTTATCTCTCCAAATGTTTGCTTTATAACTCAGCTCATTGGGGAAAGGACACAGAGGCCACTTCAGTGTGTTTGGCTACATAGACTTCATTTTATATGGGCAAAAATGAAAATACTCAAGACCCCAAATGACAGACAAATGGATAATGTAATTGTCAAGCTGGTCCTGGCTGTGCTGCCGCAGTGTTCACAGGCACTGCGAGGAGGGACAAAAGTGTCAGGAACTGCAAGAGATCTGAAAATATTGCCCAAATGCTAAGGTACCAAGTTCCCTCACCACAGTTCTGATGCTCATATGCTAAGGTACCAAGTTAGCTTGCCACAGTTGCATTGCCTATATGCTAAGGTAGCAAGCTGGTTTGCCACAATTCCATTATCTATATGTTAAGGTAGCAAGTTAGCTGGCCACAGTTTTATTGCCTATATGTTAAGGTAGCAAGTTAGCTTGCCACAGTTCCATTAATCTACATGTTAAGGTAACAAGTTGGCTTACCACAGTTGCATTGTCTATATGCTAAGGTAGCAAATGAGTTTGCTACAGTTCCAATGCCCATATGCTAAGGTAGCAAGTTGGCTTCTCACAGCTCTGCCAACTCTGGCAGAAGATGTGAGATTTCTGAGTCCAGGACAAAGAGCTTTCTACCTCCCAGTGTAACCGGCAGCATAAGCTTCGGGTTTACATTGACTGAGACCATTCTTCCCTTCCTGGTGAATGGGAAGCAAGGGGTTGGGGTCCTGGGAGGCTACTGGAACCCACCAGAGATAATATATCTCTTCTAAAGCCATGGGTCCGCCAGCTAGGCCCACTTCCCACGCTAGTGCTGAAGTCAGTGCATTCAAAGCATGAACCTGTGGGTCCCATGTCAGATTCAAGCCATAGCAGACGCTTACTTTGTGGAAGTCTTAAAGCAAGTGCTGGGTGTGCATAGGCCCATCATACACGGTTAAGAAATCCTTCCTTTACAAATTGTGATTCTTTTATAATGCCCTACTAGCAAACCAACTCTGACTCCGTCCTCTGAAAGACAGACTATCATTATACATATCACAAACCTGCTCCTTGCTCTGTAATGAAGTATTATCCCTAGCTTCCAAGGCCATTCTCTAGAAACATTTCTAGGTAAATTAATTCAGACAAAAAGTTGCCAGTGTCTGTACCAACAAGACATGAAGAGATCTCTGTGGACAGACCACCCCCAATATGGAGGGTGTTATGAATCATTTCATTAAAGTCTGTTCCGGTTTACATATTCATTTCCCCTAATCACCAAGTCCTGCCTATGAAGCTAGGAACATCCAGAAGGAAGAGATGGTTTGGGTCTTTATGCCCAGGTGCAACCTGGAACCCTACACCTAGCAAGCAGATAGTTTTGTAATAAATGGAAAATTTGTTGGAGCCACACAGCAAAACTAACTTTATGATCTGTGTACAGATGCAAAACACGTCTCATGAGGGAGAGATTAACTTTAGCGTTCAGATGTCATTATATCCACAAACAAGTGGGCGCTTAATAGATGGGAGAGCCCATGGGTGCTAAAAGCTCTAGATGAAAATTTTCACTAAAATTTGCTTAAAAGGTATTTTATGGTTACATCTTAGAATAAGGAGTTTTGCCAGTCGAAGTGGCTAATTAGTATGCCGTGAAAGTCTCTGAAATAGTTCATTGGCCTAAGTCTCCTCTCAGTATTTATAGGATCCTCTTAACAGTAGGTAGTTAAATTGAGTAACTTTTATATGGCTTGGGGAAACTACTCAAGGAAAAGAAGTCTGAACCCGTCACCATCCAGCCCTCAGATTTGACACTTATCTCCCAGTCAGGCCTGAACACGTCTGATTTAGTTTCTTCTCATAGTGACTGTATTAAGGCCAGATGAATGGAGTCTGTCATATATTTGTTTATATATCTTTATTACGTACATACAAGAACAAAAGTGGCTTGACTGGTCCTCATAGAGTGTTTGAGGACAATAAAATGAGCTAAGTTATAGGAGACTCTGAAGCAGAAATTGAAAATTACTTCACATCACTGGTCCAAGGAAAAAAGCCTAGGTTAATGAGCACTATTGATGGATGTCTGAGACTATTGATCATTGTAGTTCTTAAGATGGCCCTGAATACAAGACAGGAGTAAAGAATGACCAACATCACCACAGTTTTGTAATGTGTTTAGCAGGTTGGCATGAAATACCAGTGAATCACTCAAGCTGGCAATGGGCAAGACCCATTTGAGAATACTGCACTGTTGATCTGTGGTCAGGGTCCCCACCTAGGTCTGCCTGTATGAGCTTTGGATTGTTACACAGCTGTCTGTAGTAATCCTCACGTCATGGATCTGCAAGGTTGCTTTTAGATATTAAATGATTAACCTCCTTGAGAGACTTTCCTGTAGGACTATGTAAATGGTGGCCGCATTCATATCCAGTGGACACACATGATCTGAGGACAGTTTTGTCTGGCTGGTGGGATAAGAAGGAATCTGATAACTCCCTTTGAATGCAACGGTGGCCATGAGATTCTCCGAGAATTGGCTTCCTTGCTTGAGTTCTCTTCTCTTCAGGCTGTATAAGGAGCCGGCTTCCAAAGCTGCAACAGGATTAACTTATTTTTCACTAACTTGAGCAAATCGGTGCTTCTAACAGGTAAGCCACCAAGTCAAGCACAGATGCTCCTGGGGGCTTCTTTCTGCTAGTGACTTTCTATTTCATTGCTTCTCCCTTACATAGAATCCTTGGGGACAAAGGGATGTGGAGAGTCCAAGATTTTATAACACTAAATGCAAACATTTGTTTTATTTTTATTATATAAGTTGAAAATTTAATGTAGATCTGTAAAATGATGATTGCCATCTCTTAAATGCATTGGAGAAAACAGTATTTGGTGGGTTGGAAATGAGTTATTTGAACCATCTTTAGAAAATTCCCCACTTTTTGGCATTTCAGAGTCTGTACATTTTTCTTAGGTGCTTAACAAAGTACTTAGCACAGAGTGGGATTAACAACTACTTAGCACAAGGTGTGTGGCTGAACAACATTGAACAGAAGGAAGAACAAAGACATATAAGAAATAACTCCAGGAAGAAGGAAAGGAGGGAGAAAAAGGAAGGGAAATAAAAAAGAAAGTAGGGAAGAAGAGAGGGAGGAAGAGAGGGAGGGAAGGAGGGAGGAAAGAAGGAAGGAAAAGGAGCCTAAGATGGTAAAAGAAAACTTATATAAAACAATAAAAAATTCCAACTTGAACGTACTGATCTTGACACTTAAAAGTCAAATATGAAGTGCCTTGATACACACGAATGTGCTCAGTAGAGGCAGTCTCATGTTAATCCAGATATTCAGATGTGGTCCTTCTGAGTCAGTCAGTTTCCATATCTCCATCTACGGATGCAATGAGCATTTCTGTACCTTCCTCATCCTGAGCTTCAACCAGTTCCTTCTCCTCACCCTTTTTTTCACACTCTCATTTTCTACCTCTCACCCCTCCCCAACTGGGTACCCCCACCCTATGCTTAAAGCGCCATCCATTCCTAAGACTCATCTTATACTGAGGGGTTTTGTTAGAGTTAGAATGTCCATCAGGTCCAGACTTTAGAAATTCAAATATTTTAAAGGGCTCTAAAGAAATCTATATGAAGTTTACACCAGAATTCCCTTTCTTCAAGATGGCAGCATTAGACTGGTTAAGTCCCAGTGTCATGCATGTGTGCGAGTGCTGTGGAGCGGCTTTTGCTGTCTGGTGGTCTGTGCTTCCATCGATAATATCAAACGAAGAGAACCAACTTGGCCTTGCACTGTGGTTTGAATGAAACCCTGCCGTTTTTAACTAGAGTCCTCTTGGTTAGGAGGAGTTATGGGCTCCTGCTGATTTTATCAGGTCTTTGACTCAGGGCTCACAGAGCTATCACCCACTTCGGTAAATGTGAGCAACTGAGAGTAGTCTTTGTTTGTTGTGGTTTTTATTATTGTAGAAATCTCTTAACATAGCATTTCCTCCTATGATGGAGCTCTTTCTTACTCCACATAAATGTGCCTTTATCTAAAGCCTTGGAGAAAACAAAAGCATTGACCTCACTGTGGATGATCCCTAAGATGTCCCCTCCCCTTCCTCTCCCCCTCTACCCATCTCTCAACCCCTCTCTCTTCTCAGCCCATTTGTCAGCCCTGTAATTGTACCTGGTCGGCCATCCTTTCCAGATTCCCCACCCTTTCTTTTACCACTCACAGTGGCTGGCACCAGCCCTCTGCTCTGCTCTGCTAATCTCCCCACAGACCCTGTCCTTCATCTTCCCAGAATCTTTGATTTGCTGATCTTCCAATTCTGACAGGCAAAGGCCCAGTACCATCAGCTGCCCCTTTCCTACCCAGACTTCAAGATTTATTTTACTTAAACTCTTCTTATGCCTTTGTGGACTGTTAGTTAGACCGTTGCCTTTTCTTTCCCCAGTTTCTTTGTCTTTAAACTTCAATTTTATCTCCAGTGTGCCTCTTACTTAGTCCATAAATTGCTTTGACTGTCTATTTTCTGCTGGATCTTGCTCATAAAATTTTTGTACAAGCTATATCAACAGTGAAGTCTCAGGAATCATTTTAGATATATCTGTGCACAGGGTAGAGGTTACAGGGAGGGTGGTAGGGGGTAGGAGGGACTCTTCTTGCATCTACAGTAGGTATTACGACCCAAGGCAACATAGTCGTAGAGACATGTGGGAGACACTGTGCAGTCGATCTTCTCGCCACAGAAAGAATGGGAAACTCGAGGTGCAAAGCGCGAGAGAGGAATTTTGCATCAAATGACGGAGAAACCCAGATAGTTTCAGAGTTCTCGTCACCCTATGCTATCATGTAACCCCGATCTAATGTCAAACAGGAAAACAAGTAGTAGTAGTAGTAGTAATAATAATAATAATAATTAATAATAATAATAGCCTCAGACTATTGTCTAATTGAAAGTTGTAAGTTACCTAGATGGATCATGGTTTGGTTGTTGTGTAAATTCTAATCATCCTAGCCTTTTGAGCAGAGTAGAAGTTTTTGTTTTGTTTTTTGTTTTTTTATAGCAGGAAGGAAAACAGCAGAGTAAAGGAAAACACAAGAAGGATGATCAGAAACCTCGTCATGAGCTTTTGGGGACGTCTTTCCTGGGTAGGGCAGGGTTGTGATTGGCTCAGTTTACAGATTTACCTTGTTTCCCTAAGCAGGCTAGGCGGCTAAGCTAATGGCTTTTGCGATTCAAGAGTGGGATTTAGCACAGATTCCCCACCCTCTCCCCTCCACACAACGCCAACGCTAAAATTCAAAAGAAAAAAAAGAAGGAAAAAATAAAACAGAAACCAGCTCCAGCAGAAGGACGAGTTGGGATGCACGAAGGAGCAGTTTGTACTTCTGCTGAGTTCAGAAAAGACTCATTTAGAGGGCGGCTATGAAATCAGGTAGCCAGCCAGTAACTTAGTGAAATTGCTGGCTGGAGGGCAGAGCACGCTCCGGGTGGCGCTTGCCCTTCACGCTGCGCATGCGCATCTGGGCCACGGCCAGCGGCTTGTATAGTGCTTCACTGCCACCTACAGGAGTTGTGGCCACCGAGCCCGTGTCCTGGGTCAGGCCCGCCACCCTCTAACAACTTGCTGTGTGTGCTTTCTTACTGGAAGACTGTAGTTAATTTTTCATCAAGAGTAATTACTGTGTGAAAAGTCCAGGTCACTGTTTAATTAACTCCAACGATAAATGAACTGGATAACCTTAAGGGCTTCCTTTCCTTGCTGCAGGAAATTTGCTTTTAACTACCCCCACCAAGGTTCCTTTTAAAAAATGAATTAATAAATGCCTAAATCATTAAATCGTGCACTATACTGTTCTTTGCTTTCCATGCACAATTATACAAAAGAGAACGCTTGTCTGGGAGCAGAAAGTTTTCCTCAATGTTAGTTTCTCTAGGTGTTTCCAAATAGTTAATTTTCTTCGAAGGACACGCAGAGCTGTGTAAGTAGAATTCCCTTCACCCGAGTATGTGTGCATACGTCGTGGTTGAAATACAATTAGAGGTCACAGGAAAGGTTATTACAAGGCATTTTGCATAGATCTGATTCCCAAGTGATTTCTTTATTTACCAGGTGATGTCCCCCAAGCAGGAGACATTTAAAGAAAACGATCTTACAAACTATTCTCCGTGCATTTTCACACCGTTTCTCCATTAGATGTAGCAGGATACATAGGGCCAAAGATAGCCAATGAGCCCCAAGAAGTTCAGCATTGAGTCACTTGGTAACCCCCATGCTGTTTTGGTGGCTCTGTCTCAGCCCTGATGCAAGCCTGCACACGGGGTTTAATAGATCAGACCCAACAGTATATGAAACCATTTCCCATCCTCTCCTTTTCTTTCTCCCTGCACAAACAAATCCTTCAAAAGACAGTGATTCTGAAACATTTCAAAGAATTCAGAGGGCACAGAAAAGTCGAGCTTTCTTTTCTGGGCTTTCCAGTTCATCAAGCATAGCAGTAATGCTGACTTACTGAAAACCATATGAAAATCGGAGAGATCATTAGAGCTGGTTTCTACTCAGAGCAACAGCCTGAAATTCCCATTGACTTTACACAAATTAGAGAAAAATTCTGATTTGGTATTATCTCATTCTTGAAAGCCTTGCTCATACACAGGAGACGAGAGGCCATGGCAGTGCTCTGTGGGTTTGTTGCTGGTGTTTTCTACCAGGATTTTTTCCCCACCCCTTTGTTTCATCTCATTTCTTAATTTATTTCCCCTTCTTCTACTGTGTGCTTCCATGAAAGGAACTCTAAATCCTCTTTAGGATGAAGTGCAAATAAAAATAAATAGGTATATAAATTTCGCTCTTGTGTTTTATGGTCCTTCTTTATACTTTTTATTCTTAATCTCTCTCTGGAATCCTACAGGTTTATCTAGAGAGACTAAACCAAGCCCATCAATATGAGTGACTGGTGCTCTGTGCTCCAAGGCACAGCCTTGCTTGGGAGAATATTCACACCTGTCACCGACGTAGCATGGCCTCTACACAGGAAACTTCAGCAAGGCCTCCAGAGCAGTTTCTTCAAGTGCACTACCTTCCCCCAGTTACTCTAGCCAGTTAATACAGAAATCCATCAATCAAAACTTAATTTGCTTTGTCAAGGGTCTAGAGGCCAGAAGCCAAAATAGAAACTCATACATTCCCAGGCCATAATGACAAAAGTCTACAGTAAAGTGCCCTTCCTTCCTCTTCAGGCTTCTGCCAGCAACCCTGGACTGTCCTAATTCCTAAACTGCCATCCACATCAGCCCAATCTATCTATCTCTCTTTCCCTCCCTCTCTCTCTCTCTCTCTCTCTCTCTCTCTCTCTCTCTCTCTCTCTCTCTCTCTCTCTCTCTCTCCCTCTCTCTCTCTCTCTCTCTCTCTCTCTCTCTCTCTCTCTCTCTCTCTCTCTCTCTCTCTCTCTCTCTCTCTCTCTCTCTCTCTCTCTCTCTCTCTCTCTCTCTCTCTCTCTGTCTCTCTCTCTCTCTGTCTCTCTCTCTCTGTCTCCCAAGTCCAAATTTCCATCTTCATCATTGGATCAGGACCCAACATAGCACACTGTGACCTCACCTTAAAGTGAGCACATCTACACAGATTGTAAAGGTCACATGTGAGGTTCTACACAGGCATGGATTTCAGGACAGAACCCACTTCAGACACCTGTTGTGATGGGCACATGGGACTCAGAGTGCCATCTAGAGGGCATGGGTTTAATGACGGTTTTTACTAAAATGGGCTGGAGGAGAGATGGCTTGGTGATTGAAAAAGCCTTCTGTTCTTGCAAGATGTTCATTTCAGTGCCTAGTATTCATGTTGGGTAACTCAAACTACTAGAAACTACAGCTTCAGGGGATCGTAGGACATTCTTCTGATTGATGCATGTGCACACACAAAGCATGCACATACTAGAACACACACGTACACAAACACAATTTTTTTTTTGCAAACAAAGTATGCCTTCATTTCTTAATTCAAATTGTCCCTTTTCGTTTGTTTGTATTTGTTTTAATGTATTTCATTTTAGTGAATACTTTCTGATATATTTTGGATATTCTCCTCCTTTTTTTTTCTTTTGTTGTTATTTGTAAGTCAGGATAATATGCATACAAACAACTGACCAAAGATGAGGATCTTCACTAGCCAGCTGACATGTGTGAAGCAACAGTGGTAGGCCTCCCTCATTCAGCACACAGCAGCGTCTGTGCTTTCTCCATGAGCCATTTCGGAGTACACATATAACTTGTGTGTGCTGGTGTGTTATTAGCATATCTAGGGCGCACACAGATATTTACAGAGGACATCTGTCAATACAGCCTCTCTCCCACATCCTTGTTTTCTGAACTGGGAGCACATGTGTCAGGAAAGAACCCGACCGATGTTTTGTAAGAAACAAATTTGGAAGCAAGGGTTTGCCTTTCCCATCTGTACAGCAGTGTAAGAGTTGCTTAAAGTGAGTCAAAGTTCTTGTAGTTGGTGACTGTATCGGGAAGGAACAGATAACACGGGCATTAAGGAACCGGTAAATCAGTTTAAAATAGTCTTTCTTTGGCTGGAGAGATGGTTCAGTGGTTAAGAGTACTGACTGCTCTTCTGAAGGTCCTGAGTTCAATTCCCAGCAACCACATGGTGGCTTACAACCACTCACAATGAGATCTGACGCCCTCTTCTGGTGTGTCTGAAGACAGCTATGGTGTACACATATACATAAAATAAATAATTTGAGAGAAAAAAAAAGAGGAATGGTCTTTCTTTGCTGGAGAGATGTCTGCATAGTCGCTAGCCAGGAATAAAGCTCCGTCAGTTGGAAAGTACAGTCTTGTAAATGAAACATACTGAGCCT
This sequence comes from Montemys delectorum, assembly GCA_019843815.1. Taxonomy (NCBI): domain Eukaryota; kingdom Metazoa; phylum Chordata; class Mammalia; order Rodentia; family Muridae; genus Montemys; species Montemys delectorum. The sequence continues at coordinate 2,716 of JADRCD010185761.1, read as the reverse complement.
ATCCCTTGCCACCAGCTAACGAGAGCAGAGCTACACTGGAATTCTTGCCCTGCCTCCAGGCCTAGCATCTGGCTGGGTTCCATGAGCACTGGTCATTCCGGGCATACAGAGTCTGCTAGGTGGTGAAGTGAGCCAGGATGCTGGTGAGTAAGTAGTTCCAATAAGTTTCTTATAAAGATGTAACTAGATGCTAGATCCCCAAAACTAGTATTCATTGTGAATATGTTCTCATTCCATAATTCACCTAATTTTTAATTTAAAACTTTACCTTATTTGTCCAAAAAGAGAAAAGCAAGCTTAAATTTATACATGCTGCATACAGCACCAAAGCTGAGCAAGGCCTCTGGCTCTCACTTGACAGCTGAAAGTCCCAGCCTCCTTTGCAGCAGCAGAGCTGCTTTAGGAGAGCAGCAAGCCACGGCTGGAGGCTGGAGGGTGGGATAAGGCCTTGTACTCTCCTCTGCTGTAGGTGTGGTAGTCATGGAGGGCATGGAGCAACCCTATCACAAATGCCACAAAGAAACACTAAGTAGAAAGAATGTCCCAACTGCAGAGAGAAAACTGTCTTCCAGCACACCCTTCTTTCAAAGTCTATGCACTATGGTCCACTCCTTGAATGAAACAAGAGTGTAAACTAAGATGTGTTTCCAGGTCTTACTGTTCTGCATAAAGAATCTGTGAGCTTTCTACCACTTACTCCTGGCCCTAGAAGGGGCAGGAACTGCTCCTGAGCTACTGGGGCCAGGGAGGTATGAACACATGAATGATGGATTCCTAAAGAGATTTCCCCCTAGATTTTGTTTTGTTTATCATAATGAGAACTATTCCTGGAAACTGTAGCCAAGAGAGCCCCCATGAAAGAAATATTAAAGGCTATTTCCTGTTCCCCATCCCACTAAACACTAACACTAAGCATGCCTTTGAGAGTTAAGACTCGGGGGGGGGGGGCCCGCACAGCCCCTTTCTGTGACAGGGGATGTGTTCTACTGCTTTTATAACCAGGAAAACATCACAGAACATGTGAATGAAATAATGTAAATAACCACACAGATGGGAGTAGTGGGCATAGAATCTTCTGGAAAATAGAATGTGTGGGCTTTGCTTCTGGGCATGTCTACAGACACTAGAACTGCTCACTGCAAAATTAAATGCATTTCTGCAATGGGTCTTTATAAATGTATATGCAAATCTGTGATAGACAGGAACTGAAGGCAGAGGCATAGGTTCCATCCAAAGCTCAAATGTTTTCATAAGGAAAACAAATGCTCTGTTGTTTAAAATCTTTGCATCTTATAGGTAAAGGATGGCCTGGGATGATATCAAAGGGTCATGAGAGAGAGAAAGGAAAAACACAAGAGGCAGCCTTAGAGAGCCTGTGGATAGATGATAGAGGGATGGATTGACAGCTCCAGTCTATTATTAGACTCTTGATGGCCATAACCTTGGCTCTACAAACCTTATATAACGGTCCACACAGAGTAGGACTTTAATGGGTGTTTGTTAAATGAATAAATGAGGTATAACAAGTTAGGCTTAATTGTTGAATAGCGAGCACCAAGGAATTAGGTCTGTGGTTCTTAGAGTCATTTGAAGAACATTCTAAAAATGTGATGACCTAGCACAAATCAATTACATCTTCCATTTCTAGGGTTAGGATTTCAAGTGATTCTGAATGTAGACTGCAGTGAGAAATACTAAATTGAGTGGTATGACTGGGTCCCTTCTGAGACCAAGCACTGCCTGCCCCTCCTAGTGCTACTGGTAAGTGGTAGAGAGCTCAGACTTTTTAATGAAAGAGTTAGAACTGGAAAGGACTCTTACTTTACTCTTGTTCCGTGCAAGGAGAGGAGCACAGTGTTTAGGCTTTGAGAGGAGAGTGTTGGATGATGGTCCCCTCTCTGCAGTTACCACTTTCTTTCTACTTAGCATCCATGTGGTCTCTAAAATAGACTCTAATGAGACATCAGAATCAAATAACTAAAAATTCTTTGATGTAGTCTGACCCACTGCATAAACGTTGTGGGCTTCAGAGAAGTAGAAATCACAGGCTTCATCTAAAAGAACTGATTAAAAGTTTCAAGATACCAACAGCAGAGAGCCGGGTTTGTGTGTAGTGTCCTTTTAAGCCAAGAGCCTTGCATGGTACCTATTACACACCTGCAGCCATGGCCCTGTCTGTAGTACTCACTGCCAGGCAATAGCTCCCCTATACTCTCTGTTAGCCACTGAACCATAGCTGCTTGTCCTTGAGCTGTCTGGGGATTGGCTTGTAAAGGTTCTCTTGCTCTGTGAGAAGATGCTGGTGGTCCTGCGGCCTTGTTTTATATCTAAAGAAGGAATTTCTACTAATTGCCTTAAAGACAATAGAAAACAAACTAATCACCCAGGAGTAGGAAAGAGTGGCGCAGATTTCCCCATGCCCCACTCTCTCTCCTCGGTTCAGAGACGGTGCTGCCCACTGTTACCTGTGGCTTTAGCAACTGACTGAGCTTGCAACATGCCTTTACTGTCCTCGTGGTCCACCACGGTTGTCCTGAGCTAATTTTAGGGCCACATTCAACACATGCTTGTCTCAAAAACATCATAGCCAAAGCCACAGTTCATTAATAACAATATTAAAACCCTGCATTTTTGTGGAAACTGTAGACAGAAAAGGAGAGGTGGGTCCACACTGTCAACTGAGTCAGCCTGTAGGCAACAGAAATGCCAGTAAACT